>LFZN01000050.1:0-119544 GCA_001578235.1 Pseudocercospora eumusae
ATTATTAGAGAGGAAGTAAAGAGTAGAGAAGATAAGGGTTACGAGATAGGCTAATCTAGTACCTCCGAGAGCTCCGTAGGTTACTTATAAGGGTGTTTAAACGGTTAGTAACGACGACGGTCTAGTACTATAGACTAATTTAGTACCTCCGAGAGCTCTGTAGGTTACTTATAAGGGTATTTAAACGGTTAGTAACGACGATAGTCTAGTGCTATAGAAGTAGGTTAAGAGCGTACTAGATTAGGTACGGTAGCTTAAGGCGTATACTACTCGTCTAGAGCGTTAGATAGTTAACTTAAAGGCTACTATTAAGCGCGTATAGCGGTTAGAGGGTAAGTTAGCTACTATACGAGGCATTCTTCGTTAGTTTCTCCTTTAACATTGAAATCTATATCTTTCGATGTTTCTAGAGCCTTCTAAGTTTAAAGGCCTCTTCCGCTTATAGTTAGAAATAGCTAGTATCGATAGTCCGGTATATAGTCGTTAAAGACGTTATAGTAATAAGAATATAAGCTCTAACCGTAATCTTCGTACTAAAACATTATCTTATATTCTTTAACTTACTAACGTTCCTTACTATATACTATTTATAAAGCCTCGGTCCTTACTATCTACTATTTGTAACCTAGCTTCTCGATAATTAACTTATCTACGGTAAGTAGACTAGCTCTAACTTCGCGACGCCGAGTAAGAGTAAGACCTTAGTATCCGTTTATTAGTATACTAGCTAAGGCTTCCTCCTCGGTCTAGAGCTTATAACCTTCCTCTCTAAGAGTATCTACTAACCTAAGCGACTTAGTTACCTTAAGCCTAAAATACTCTATTAGCTATGTAAATAGAGTATAGAGTACCTCTACTTTATCCTCTCCTTAGTTTAGTAGTAGATCGTTAAGACTAGTATACTTTTATCCCTACTCGATAAAATCGTAGTTTCTTAGCTAGAAATTACGGAAGCTCGACTTAGGGTTCTCGAAATTAAGAGGGTACTACGGATCCTACTTAATAATATTACGAACTATGTAGATCTTAGCTAGAGTAAAGATCTCGTAGGGTAATAGGACTCAGGTATCCGCTACCTCCTATTTTATATCCGTTAGTACCCTAAGCTTACCGAGGTAGCTATATTTAGTAAATATAGCTAGTAAATGTAGCTAGTAAGATACTTACTATAGCGGCTTCTTCCTATAAAAGGACGGCCTAGGCTCGGTTTACCGTACTATCTAGTAATCCGGTCTCGCATAGAGTCTAAATTACTTCCGTCTTTACATTAACGCCGTAGATTGCCGTATACTACTAATACTAGAGGACCTTAAATATCGTACGGTCGAGAGCGCGGTTATTTATAATATCGATCCTCTTAGCGTATATCTTCGCTTCCTTATCCGATATCTTACGCGGCGGATAAAGTAGTACTCCCCTCCTTCTCTTCTCGTCTAGCGGAAGTACTTACTATTCCTCCTTCTACTCTTAAGTAAAGTTAATCTACTCGAGAATCTCTTACTCTACTATATCCTTAAATACTCGTCTACTACCGATATCTAGGACATCCTCTTTAATCTTATCGCCCGGCGTAGTAAATAACCTTATCTCGAACTTAGGCGCTCTCTTCTTACCTTATACCCTAAGCGACTTATCCGCCCTATTATCCGGTTAGCTCGCTAGCTATATTAGTAGTTATATTCGTTACTTACATCGATTTTACGTCTTACTCTAGAAATACTATACTCTTTAACCGCTCCGTAAACGCTTTAGCTTCTTCTATCGAGAGTATATCCTACTCCTCTAGGTTATTCTACTTATATAACTTAAGCTAGCGCGCCTACCGCTAGTTAAATGCCTTACGAAGATTATCGCGCGCCTTAGTTTCCTCGTCTATTCTCGTAAGTAGACCTCGAGTTTTCTTCGTAGCGGTACTCTAAGATAGCTTATACTCTAGCTTACGCTACTTATCCGTATAGACCGGTACGCTTATCGCTTCGCTACTCGTAGGAGGCGACGGCGACTACGACTACTTACGCTTACCTACTATTTTTACTAGTAGTAATACTTTTTAAAAGCCGGTAGTAGCGTCGGAAGTATGTTAACTAGAGAAAGCGAGCGCGGTAGAAGTATATTAACTAGGGAAAGCGAGCGCGAGGTAGATAATAAAGTTATTATTTTTATAAAGGTTATTAAGGTATAGTTACTATAATATCTTAAGCTTACGTTACCGAAGTAAGGCCTACCTAGGAAACCTAGGTAGTTACTCTATAATATATTAACCTTAGTTCTTCGTAAGTATTCTAATCTCTCTACGCGCGCTAATACGATAACCCTCTACTAATACTCCGATAACTACGTAGCTAGCCCTACTATCTAGCGCTACCGCCGCTAACAATTATCGCGCCGCCGCCGCCGCCGCCGCCGCTAGTTAAGACATAAATCCTAGCTCTATTAAAGATTATAATCTTTTAAGCTATTAAAGTATAATTAAAAGGATTATATACCTTAGGTATAAATTCTATCTATTCGCTCCCTATTTCATTATCTAACTTATTTATAGTATATCTACGTCTCGATCTAGGTAGAACTTATTAATTAAAATTAGGGAAGTCTACGCTAAATACTATAAATTTCCTAGGAGAGACATTAACATTAAGTATAGAGATAGTTCTCCTCTAAGCGAAGTATATAAGTAAGCTATAAACTAGATGTATACTACCTTCTATTAGAGAATTAGCCTATAAGATGTATAGGCTAGCTACCGCTTTAGAACTCTTAAGCTTATAGCGGGGACGCTAGGAGCCGAGAAACCTAATAATATATAGTATAACGAGGTAGAGGGTACTATTAAGGAGTGTTTCAACTTATAGAAAATAATGAAGGAGGTAGAGGCTACTATAGGTCTAGATACTTAGTTAAATTTCTAGTAGGTATAGTATAAGGATATCTAGTAGGAGTATTAGCGGGAATTACGGAGGGAGGTATATTCTTAGTTTCGGGACCGCGACTAAGAATAGGAGTAGCGGTTTCGATAGATGGACGAGGAGATAATATTATATAGCATAAGGAGATCTAAATATTTAAATATGTATATAGCTAGCCGATATAGCTAGCCGATGTAGCTAGCGGATGTCGCTAGCCGATGTCGCTAGCCGATGTCGCTAGCCGATGTCGCTAGCCGATGTCGCTAGCCGATGTCGCTAGCCGATGTCGCTAGCCGATATAGCTAGCCGATGTAGCTAGCTAATGCCGCCGTAGTTAAGACACAAATCCTAGCTCTATTAAAGATTATAATCTTTTAAGCTATTAAAGTATTATTAAAAGGATTATATACCTTAGGTATGAATTCTATCTATTCGCCCCCCATTTCATTCTCTAACTAGTTTATAGTATGTCTACGTCTCGATCTAGGTAGAACTTATTAATAGAAATTCATAACCTCCCCTAGAAATACTTTAAATTTCCTAGGGATGTATCTAACATTAAGTATAGAGATAGTCCTCCTCTAAGCGTAGTATATAAGTAAGCTATTAAGTAGATGTGTACTACCTTCCATTAGAGAATTAGCATACTATATATATAGGCTAGTTACTTCTTTAGAACTCTTAATCTTATAGCGGAGACGATCCCTTTAAAAACTAGACGGACGAGAGCGTTCATATAAGTCGCCCTAGTTTTACCTATGCGCTTATACATATTCCGTCTATGCACATAATTAACTACCTTTTTTGCTCTACTTATATTCGCTAAGCATACCGGTCTAACCTTTAAAGGGATAGAGGCTATAGGTTATAATAATATACGGCATAAGGATGTAGAGGGTACTATTAAGGAGTATTTCAACTTATAGAAAATAATGAAGGAGGTAGAGGCTACTATAGGTCTAGGTACTTAGTTAAATTTCTAGTAGGTATAGTATAAGGACATCTAGTAGGAGTATTAGAGCTGTTGTAGCTAGCTTTAGTTTCACCGTGCTAAGAACCTATCTAGGCGAGTTAGTTTCCCTACTAAGAAACCGTCGAGCTACTCGGTTTCCCCCGCTAAGAAACCGTCCTTAGCGTCGGGTTTTGAAACCTAACCTAACCCGAGTAAACGGTTTACTCCACAAAAACCTAACCTAACCTAACCCATTCGGGTTCAACCCAACCCAACGGGGGGTCTAGAAACTATGCATTGCTATATAAGCTATCTATATCGCCCCTACCTAACATCCCGACACCTACTATACTACCGCCGCTAGCCCCGACTCTACACGGGCCGAGATCTATCCACATTGGCTCTATAACTATAGCTACTATCTCGGCTAGTACATTTAAGGTTATGTATAAGCGTAAGGAACATTAGTTCTTCGCCGCTACCCTTAGAGACGTTAAGCAAGTTATAGCTACTAAGAAATCTATTAACCCTACGACTAAGTTGCCCCTACACCTACATCGTTATCTCTACGTCTTCTCTTAATAGGATGCGAAGACTCTGCCGCCTTACCGATTAGGTGTTAACTATAGGATCCCTATTATGGGAGATAACGAACTAGCCTATAGACCGCTCTACTTAATAACCTACGAGGAACTCGAAGTCCTTAGGGATTACATTAAGGAGAACCTAGCTAAAGGCTTTATCCGTCCCTTATTATCGTTATGCTCTTCGCCCGTACTATTCGTAAAGAAGCTAGGTAGTAGGTTACGGCTATGCGTAGACTACCGTAAGCTTAACGCTATAACGGAAAAGGATAGGTATCTAATACCGTTACTATAAGAAACATTAGATAAATTGAGTAGGGCTATTATCTATACTAAAATCGACATTATTAGTGCTTTTAACCGGATACGAATGTACCCCGGTAATGAATGGAAGACCGCGTTCCGCACGCGTTATAGACTATTCGAATATAACGTTATACCGTTTAGACTCTACGGAGCCCCGTCTACATTTCAACGATATATTAATAGCGTGCTCGCACCCTACCTCGATGTGTTCTATACCGCCTACCTAGACGATATTCTTATCTATTCGAATAGCCTATAGGAACATAGGAAGCATGTCGATTAAGTACTCGAGGCCCTCGGTTAAGCCGGCCTATAAGCTAATATCTCTAAGAGCGAGTTTAAAGTTACTACCGTTAAATACCTCGGACTAATCGTATCTATAGAAGGTATTAGCATAGACCTAGAAAAGATCGATACTATACTTAACTAGCTACGACCCTAAAATGTAAAAGATATACAATCCTTTTTAGGTTTTACTAACTTCTACCGACGATTTATACGAGGGTTCTTACGGCTAGCTCGACCTATAGTCGCACTTACGCGTAAGGACACGCCTTTTATCTAGACTTAGTAGTACGAAGACTCGTTCGAAGCATTAAAGCAAGCGTTTACTACCGCCCCCGTATTAGCCTACTACGACCCTTTACTTCCGGTTATAGTAGAGACGGACGCCTCCGACTACGTCGCCGTAGGCATCTTATTATAATAGTACTCTAGTAAGAACGCCTAGCTACCCGTAGCATATTTTAGCTATAAAATAACGCCTACTAAATGTAACTATAAGATCTACGATAAGGAACTGCTAGTAATAGTTTAAGCGTTTAAAACATAGAGACCTAAGCTAGAGGGCCGTTAATATAATTAACCTATCCGAGTTATTATAGATCATCGTAACCTAGAGTAGTATATAACTACTAAATAGCTAAATAGGAGGTAGACCCGTTAGTCCGAATTCCTGTCTCGTTTCAACTTCGAGATTACCTATAGGCCTAGACGATAAGGAGGTAAACCCGACTCTCTAACTCGCCGGATAGCGGACTTACCGAAAGAAGGTAATACTACCGACCCTCGCCGCTAATTCTAGCATTAGACTATCCTTAAGCTATATAACATTCGTTTATCCTATTTCTAAGGCGACGACATCGTCGAAAACTACTAGAAGGCACGCGTATACTCTTAAGACTCTACGGTTATATAAGTCGCCGCTTCTATACTAGATGCGGATAACCTCCTCGACGTAGAGGTAACCCTTACACGAATACGCGCCGCTACGGAATACGATAAACTAGCGATAGCCGTCCGCGACTACCTTACCGTACGTAAGGATCTATTAACGGACTTACTAGTATCTCTATTAGATTATTAGTTTACTGAAGACGGCATAATATATTACCGAGAACGATTATACGTACCTAGTACCGACGAGATACTCCGAGCAGATATTATCTATATGTACTACGACCTCGCACTCGCCGGATACCCGGGTCGTAATAAGACCTTCTCGTTAGTATTAGCAAGTTACTAGTAGCCGACTATTCGAAAAGATAGCGATAGGTATGTCTCTAACTACTATACCTATCTCCGAGTTAAGCCCGACCGACACGGAAAGAGAGGTCTTCTAAAACCGCTACCCGTGCCTACCTCTCGCTAGTAGCACATATTAATGGACTTTATTATAGACCTGCCTCTTAGTAACGGCTACGATTTAATCCTTATCGTAGTCGATAGACTTACTAAAATGCGCTATCTAATCCCGTTCCGCAAAGGAGATGCATCTATAGAAGCTATCGCGAACGCCTATCTACATTACGTCTAGAAACATTATAGGCTACTAGAGTCTATAGTATCGGATAGGGGCACATAGTTTACTTCGGAGTTCTAGAAGTACCTCTACGCACGACTAGGTATCTAACGAAACCTATTAATAGCTCGCTACCCTAAAACCGATGGATAAATAGAGAGGATTAATAGTATTACTAAGGCATACCTTCGGGCGTATATTAACTACTAGTAAGACGATTAGGTAGATTAGTTACCCCTTATAGAGTTTATAGCTAATAATGCTCCCTCGGACACGACTAAACTATTACCCTTCTAGGCCTACTATAGGTACTAGCCGCGTCTTGGAATTAAGCTATCCACGGCTAGAGAAGCCCCTTTAGATGTCGAGGCTTACGCATAGATTAATTACATCGAAGAGCTCGAATCGTACCTCTCCGAATAGATACGCTACTAGTAAAGCCGAATAGAAGAGATAGCTAATGCTTACCGCCGCCCTATACCGGCTTATGCGGTTAGTAATAAAGTAATGCTTTCGCTTAAAGGGTTAACGACCGATAGACCTTCCTATAAACTAGATCTTAAGAGTAGTAGACCTTACGTTATTAAGAGGGTCGTATCGCTGTACGCATACGAATTAGACTTACCCGCGTTAATGAGGATCTACCCGGTGTTCTATACTAATCTTCTAACGCTAATACTTAGTACCGAGCTCCCCGGTTAGAGTAACGAGCCTCCGTTACTAATAATAATCGAAGGAGAAGAGGAATACGACGTAGAAGAGATTATTAATGCTTCCTACTACGGAAGAGGAAAGAATAAAGAATTTAAGTATCGAGTAAAGTAGAAGGGATACGAGAAGCCTACTTAGCAGACCGTTAATGAGGTATTAAACGCGTAGGAAAAAGTGGCTACTTTCTATAAGCGCTATCCCGCTAAACCGCACCTAGTCGCTATCTCTATACTACGCTTAACTAACTACGCTAACATCGTAACACCTATTACTATAGCTTGTATACGCCTATTTGCCTACACTACGGAGCCGTGGACGGCTCTTGCGAAGGGAGGGAATACTATTACGATCTCGGCTTGCAGGCTAAACACGGCTATGTCCGACTTGTCTATGTCGGACTTGCAGGTTAGTACCTTAGGCACTAAAACCCTTAATATACCTCGTTTGTAAGCCGTTCGAAGAGACTTCTTCTCTTTATCGACTCTTTAATCTAGATAGTTGCTTACTCCTTCGATATCTTAACAGTAATCAACTCTTATCTCTTATGCCGTAACGTAGTAATAGCTAATAAAATAGGAGATCTAATACTTATCTCGCAGCGTGACTTCCGCATAAGACTTGCCTAGAATCTTGTCCTTAATAGCGCATTAGTGCTAGGTCCTATTCGTGACGCATAGTTAATAGTAGCCGTCGACTTAAGGTTAAGTCTACTACGCAATAGAGGCCGCTTTATAGCTAGAAATACGCACGCTAACTATAACGTAGGCTTACCGAGACCTCGTCGACATTAAATGAAGAAGGGCGACGATCTACCGCCTAAAGTACCTCGCTTAGACCGTAGCTATAGGTATATAATATAGCGCTCGCTTATTAAGTAGAAGCGGTATTAGCTCTATCGCTTTATAAGGACTACTTAGAGTATGCATTAGTAGCCTCTTACTAATAATGGAAGGCGAGAATTTAACGTAACTAAGACCTACCTCGACTACGGACCGGAATATAACCTCTATAAGTTATATACGAGCGACTAGCATTAAGTTAATAACATTAAGTCCTATCGAGCCGCTTAGAGGCTAGTGTTTATAGACGACGGACCTCTAACTACTACTTCTTCTACGAGTACTTTAGCTATTATAACGCCGGCTTATACGCCTTCTACTAAGCCTCTAGTAACGACGATAATAACGCCTTTATTACCTTCACTTCCGTCGTTAAATCTACTACCTTAGAGGCTAGTTAATTAAACTCCGAGGCTCTAATAACCTCTTCCTCGGTTTAAGAGCCTACTTAGCTCTTACCCTCGCCCTCTTCTTCCTTACGCTTACGTATAGCCTACGCTTACTACTACTACTAAAGGTTTAGATCTACCCTTAAGTCCTTTACATGCCTTTCTACCTTCTCGAGGCGCTTAATAAGTAACCTCTACTAGTTACTAGGAGTCGATAAGCGCTACTTTAATAGACTCGTTAGCGGCACGAGAGCTTATAGGTCTTCGATACTTAGCTAAATACCTTTCGAGCGGAGCCTAAGGCGTTGTCTTAACTCTTCCGTAGAGCGGAAGCGGATAGGTCTCTATTACAAGCTATTAGATATTATTTATCTACTATAAAATCTACCCTCCTTACGTACCTTCCTACTTAGTATGCTTAGCGGCATTATATTCCTTTACTTACTTAGGTTTAACTAAGGAAAGTTAATCTCTAAGGTTACGGCGGCTCGTAATCTACCCTCCTTACTAACCCTAGTCGCTACCCTATCCGGAGCGAGGTCGGCTGTAGATATAGGCCTAATCGGCGTTCGCCGCGTTACCAATTTTAGCTAGAAAGTGGAACTATAAGCGGGACCTGTTCGCCAAGATTCACCGACAAAGCCTTCAAAGGGATTGGCCAGCATTGACCACTTCTTGGCGCTTGGCGCTAGAGCGGTACCCCGCCCATGCTCACCTCATCACTGTGCATAGACGACGATAGAATAATAGCGTGATCGAGTGCCTGCAGCGATCTGGCGTGGACGGGCAATAGAAGCATGTCAAGTCGCTCAAGAAGCTAATAATTACCCTCCGTATACTTAATATCCACGGCTGGGCCATCACACGCGAATGCCATGACCACCAACATGGCTTCGCTGCTTGAGCTGTCTCACGAACTCCTCCACTGTATCTTCACCGAGATCGAGCTTGCCGACCTCTCAGCCTTGTCCCAGACGTGTCGACTCCTCAACAGCTATATCAGAAGTAATCGCTTACTGCACAAGGACCTATATATCACACGATACGACGAACCAACAAGATGCGAAGAAGAGCCAGATTACGAAGACTTGTTACATCGAGCAGTCAGGCTGCAGAAGCTGTTCGAGACAGAAAACTTGGACTCGAAGCGACGACACCTACATTTCGTCACCCAAGAAATCCCTCGCTTGGTCGAGCTAGCAGACCTGCAGCAAGACGAGAGCAAGAACATGCAACTGCTTGAAGATGCTTTCAGAAACACAGACAATGTCGACAGCTTCTTGTGCGCAAGCAGCTTGTTCGCACCAGATCGCGCAGGTGGCAACGACCAGATGGAAGCAGACACCGAAGAGCTAAGGCAGGCAAGTGCGAAGCTGCACTGCTTATACGGAGTCCCCATCGACGTAATACCGCCAAGATCCTTCTTCACAATCCTGCGAAGGCACGCAGACCGCCCACTCACATCCACCGTGTGCACTCGATCACATTCAGCTGGCAGAGTCACTCATACCTATGCACGAAGCAAAGTCTACGATCTGCGCGAGTACACAGATGCCACACTCTGGGGTCCATTCATGAAGGATGGCAGCCAGAAAGTTGACTGGGAGAAGGTTGAAGCAATCATGGTCGTCCTGGGCTTCAATCTGCGAAAATTCACGGATCGTTCAGACGGCCGTTTCCCGATGGTATGGCGAGATCCGTGGGTAGGTGCAACACCTGGTTCCTACAAATCAGCTCCCAAGATTGGCGGACCTCCGACACACCTCGAAGATGGAGACAACAAAATCAGGGAACTCGCGCTTTCCCTCGACGCCATGGATCCATACGGCGTGACTGGGAGCTGGATGCGGGTGGTGTGCTTCCTCGATTACAACGACCTCTACGCCTTCAACTTCAGCGAAAGAATACCAGATTCCCAACTGAGAGAACCGATTGATACAGAAGAAGGTTTGATTGAACTTAATGAAATCGTACGTCCATCCCACTAATACATCACTCATTCAGCCATCCGACTGATTCGCATCAAGTTGCAAGTCACACGTATCGAGCCGCCCGGATCAAGAAACGACGATGACGAGACGGAAGATGACGGAGATTGGAGCAAGTTCCAAGGCGAGAGACTACCCGTCGTACATTTCCGTGGCACGAGTCGGAGTTTACATGCGAGCTGGGATCCCAATGCCAATTCGAGAATACGAGGTAGCGTAAGGCAGACTCCTGAGGGAGAGATTCGATGGACTACCTTCTCCATCTTCCATGGCGAGGAAAGGTGGAGGAGCGAAGGAATTCAAGTTGGTGGGCTGAAGTCTGCGAGAGGAGTGCTGGGCAATTGGTTCGACAAGTGAGTAGTCCTTCTCGGCCATGATATCTGAATGTATTCAGTACTAATGCGCAATCGACAGGGACTACGATATGCATGGTCCAGCAGGTCCTACTGCTTTCTGGAAGGAATCAGATGAGCTGGATGAAGAGAAAAGCAGCAGTATGCCAGCACTATACTTCTGACTACCCATCGTCACATTCTGATAGATTCAGCATTGTTACACTGGAAAGTAGGGAATTTGAATGGGGTTGTGGTCCTGGACGAGGAATAGAGCATGCCGTTACGTGACGACTATGCTTACGAGATGTATGTTAAGCACGACAATCAAAAGGAGAATGGGAAGAACAGTACTGCTCAGCCACACAAAATTTGTATCAATCTTTATAGCTTTAAGCATCTATTTCGACATACAACAATTTCCATCACAAACCACAACCAGCCTTTCGTCCATTCTTGAATTTTGAGGTGGATTCCTGGTTGGGTGTTGCTGCCATGAGTGCTGGGCCTGTAAGTGCTGAAGGGTTTGGGAAGCATCTGCCGAAGAGCGCACAGTCAAGAAGTAGTTGCATTCAGCCGCTGCCTGTGATGGCGCGTGGCTTCAATCATGATGTTGAGAAAGTCGGCCTATTCAGAACTCAGGCTTAGCTGTGGTCAGTGAATGCTGTCTGCTGTCTGTCAGTTGTCCCGAACTAATGATTGCGCGGGCATTCCGGTATGCTGTAAATGTACAATTCGCTTTATACAGTTCGGGAGATGAGATCCTCTTTGCAAGCCAAGCGGATCCAGAAGAATGCCCTTCGCTCGCTCGCTCTTCCAGTTCTACGCCGTCTAATGCTCCTAAATTTCCTACAATGCCGCGCAAAAGCTGTCGAGGCATGCTTGGTTATCAAAGACACGAGAGAACTTTTTTTTCATACTATCATCGCAACTCTTCTCCTCCTTCTGTACACACGAGGCCGTTGAGCGAAAGGCGAGCGCAAATCTAGTCAAGGCTCCACAGAAATTCATGCCTGATGATTTGCAGCTTGGACCTTTCTGTCATCCAGGTGAGGACAATCGCTTGCAGTGCCGCTACCTTCAAACATTGTGCGCACTTCGCTTGCGGTTTCGAGTCCTACTCGACCTTGTCGCTGCCGGCGTCGGAAGCACCTGAGCTGCCGGTTACTGGTATGCTTGGGTCGACGGCGATCATTTCGGCGAGGATGTCGAGGATTGGCTAGAAATTATTGTTAGTATGTTTTCAATCGCTGCTTCCTGCGCGTTGATACACACCTTTGGCACAGTCTTGTCGTAGATACTGATCAGTTCTCTCGGCGACGGGTAGACCTTCAAAGCCTTGTAAAAGCACAGCGCAGCATCGACTGGGTCGCTTCCATCTGTGCACATCGATTCTCCGCGCGCGACCTCCTGCATGAAGTATGCCTCGACGTCCTCTGGATCTCTGGGGAAGCCATGCTCGTTGGCCTCATCGACAACGGCGCGGATCTTTTGCTTTTGCGCGTTCTCGGCAGCTTTTGAAGCTTCAACATTTGACTTGTGGACTTTCTTGTGCTGCTTTTTGAGGTATTTTCGGAACTCCGGATCGCTTCTTCGGCGGTGGTCAAAGTAGACTGCGTATACGAGGGCGCCAGCTGTGACGAGGCCAGCTGCTGCTACAGCGATGGTGGTGATTGATGGACCCGATGAAGGTACTGTCGACGCCATGGCGGTGGTGTGTCGAATGTTCCTCCTTGTCGCGATGTTGATTAATGATTTGATTGACACTCTCCGGTTGTGTATACGATGAATCGACGTGTGCACAGTGTGTATTTTAGTGGTGTGGTGGTTGAAGAGGGCATCATGAAAGTTTGTAGAGGAGCTTCAACCCTGCAATGGAGATCTGGCTTGGCGAGGCTTCCGTCATGTCTCCAGCTCATCCATCTCGAGTCCTAAGCTATGATATACCACCACCACATTGGGCTGGGTTGGGTCAGTCAGGAGCACGAAAAGTACATTGTGGAGGAGTAGTCGCCATGTCGGAGTCCAAGGGCATATCGCTGCGGCGCAAGAAGACAACTGCCACCACGCGGCCGAAGATATCCGGGCCCATCAACAGCACGGCCAGCAGCATCCAGCAGTCTCGCGACCCTTCCACCAGCAGGAATAACAGCACATGGACCGTCGGCTCGCAAGATACCGCCTCTCAGTCGCGTGAGAGACCGCGACCGGGTGGTGACACGAGCGAGTTGGTGAAGCGACGATACTCTACGCGATTTGCAGGAGGCATCGCTCAAGATGGCCCAGCTCCACCCATGCCTGCCATGCCCGCAATGCCCGCGCAGTATGCCAGTAGTATGGCAAGACCGGATCCTGCGCGGCCGTCCACATCGAGGGGACGCGCAAGTCCGGAGCGCGAGAGAGGAAAGGGCAAGCTGCAGGTAGACATGCGCGCATTGAAGGATCCCAGCCTCCAGGCAGAGAAGTACGTGCAGAGTGTGCTGGGCGACGCGACTGAGCAGGATATCATCGCCTATCAGAAGGACCTGCAGAACGTCAAGTCGCATACCGAGGCTGATTTGCAGCACAACGTCTACCAGAATCGCACGCAGTTCATCAAGATCTCCAAGGAGGCAGATAAGCTGAAGAATGAGATGCGCACACTGCAAACACACATGACTGAATTGACTGGTGCATTGGGACATGCCACCTCGGCTGCTGGTGCAGACGTGAATTCCGCGAGCACTCTCAGCCTGGCCGACCGTAAGCGCGCGAATAGGAGCAGCGTCGCGAACCTGGAAGCCATGTGGAGCACTCATCTGCAGACGCTGTGGAAGCGCGTCGAAGGCAGTCAAAAGTACCTGCCTGCCATTCCAGGTAGACATATTCTCATGGAAAGTCAGAGATGGGTCGAACTGAATGCCGCAACGTGGAAGCCTAGGAGACGTGTGGCCTTGGTTCTGCTCAACGATCATCTGCTTGTCGCGAGCGAAAAGAAGAGGCCGGCAGAGGCGACGCCACAAAAGAACAACAGGCAGAGCATGTATGGAGGTCCGCAGGCCTCAACCACTACTCTGGTGGCCGACCGGTGCTGGCAGTTGAACGAGGTTTCGTTGGCTGACATTTCAACTCGCGCTTCCACAACCATTGGGCACAGCAATACGAAGGAGAACAAGAATATCGCCAATGCAATCAACGTTCGCGCTGGGAATGAGTCCTTTACATACGCTACTAGCGATCCTGGCGACAAGCTAAACTTGATTGTCACTTTCCGGAAGGCGCAAGAAGATCAGCGAAAACAGCTTGCAGCGGAACATGCTAGTAGAACGAAGGATGTGCACGCATTGTCCGCTCTCACAGGTCGCGATCCGCGATCTCTGAAGAAAGCCGCTGCCGCTGCCATGGAGGCTGAAGAGTCAAAAGGCTTCGGAGGGCTGAGTCGTAGCAATTCGGTTCTGGTAGATGTCGACGGGCGACCACAAAGTATCAGATGGGTAGAGTCGCAGATCGATGGACTCGACATTGACATTGCGTTGCAGCGTTTCGAGGAAGCTGTAGACAGAGCAGAGAAGTTGCGAAAAATGGCGAGGGGCATCAAAGGCAACCAGACCGCGCAAGAGATCATACAAGCCAAGGTCAACGAACGTGCCTCGAAGCTTGCGAACTCGATATCCAGACAACTCAGTCACACGAGCGGTGGTATGGAGAAGACGAAGGAGAATGTATCTTGGTTGCTCCGGCTCGGGTTTGAGGAGCTGGCTCGAAATACTTACCTTTCTTCCCGAACCGCCACGATACGACTACGGACACGACAAGTGACTTTCACGGGAGATCTGGTTCCCTACGTTCATGCTTACTCGTACGTGGTGTTCACCCTCGTTCTGTACACGTTTAAAACCTTCAATGCCTCCTTTCCGCCGACTTCTGGATCCGCTGTGGTGAAATGGGCCAAGGAGCGGGTTGACGAATTCAATGACTCGCTACATAGACAGCTTAGCACAGTCGACCGTCAGTCAGAGATGTATAAGGAATGCATGGCTGCTGTGACCGAAAAGGCTGCCGTGTTGCATGAAGTTGGCGTTGATTTCCGAGGTCTGGTTGCTCGAGATCTACGGATTGAGGAGACTGGGCATGTCAACGGCGATGCACCAGTGGGCCTCGGAGTCTCCGGCACGTAGAACGAGCCTGAGGACGATGATGATCTTGCTGCGACATACGCTGCACAGCGCAAACAAGCAAAACCACCACCCATACCACCTCGGCATCCTGGACGTCTGGACACTCATGTCGCGCCAAGCCAGACGCGCGTTGACAGTGTGAGAAGCATGATTCTACGGGCCAAACGCGAACGGATTGAGCAACATAGCTCTGGTGGGTCTTGACGGGACCATGAATTAACGAAAGTGCCGCCAGCATGAGAGACTTACCATGGCTCTTTTGGAGAGCATAATACTGCCAGGATATCAGCATTTTGGGAATGCGCATTGCGATGCACCAAGACAACCGCCAAAGTCAACCGCGACTCGTAATCGATGAGACACTCATTTGCAGCAGCACACGATCATCTCATCATTTTTGTGCGGGCTCACTGGCACACCTATTAACAGTCAGCAGAAGGCTAGCCGATCGTCTGTTGAAGAGCATGAGGGTCCTATACTCACTGGCGCGTGTTGCAGGACGCAATACAATCATGGAACTCTAACACGCACAACGACTTCCCTTGCAGCGACGGAGAATTGGATGCAAGATAACGCGCCGTGTCGCACATTATCATTCCCTGCCGACAGACATTGTCCTCGCTGTCGGAGAGTCCAACTGGGCATACATTGAGACATCGCTTACGAGAAGCATAGAAGTCAGAGCACCGTGCTCAAAACAGAGCCTCACGGCATTTGAACAACAACGGGAGTGCCAGGATCGCACAAGATTCTTGAGACACCACTCGTACGGCAGGTGTCCTTTGTACCTGCATCGGGCGGTCAGCGGAAGACCAGCGTCGCCAACCAATGCCAGCTGATACCGGTTATATCCGAGATACCACCGTCAAAATAATGTTGAGCAAGACGTCAGACCAGCGCTATGACTGAAGCATTATTACTCGGTCTCCGGCGGCTGATTTGTTACATCGAGATAGGCGACACTATGAAAAGATTGGCGTTGCGCTTTTGCGACATTCGCACTGCTTTACTCCCTCACGACACGTTGCCAATGGGCCCAGGAACACGTGACATCACAACCAACGTAACCTAATGCCAACCTGATGCAGAAGTGCTCGACCTTTCGCTGCGAAACAACGTTATTATTAAGATCCTACACGTTTCACGAGGCAAGCCAGTCCAGCCCTACGACAAATTTTCCATCTTGCCTGGGCTCACAATCGTCTTCTGTTTCTTGACCGGACCCATCCTTTGTCCTCGCAATTACCTAAACCGGTGCTCCATCCTCGCAGCCCGATTCCTCCACAACCTTAAAGCATGGACCATATACACGCCTTCTCGTCACTCGGGCCTCCGTTGGTCGGAGCACATTCTCATCAAGCACCAATGCACCATCGCCGCCGGTCATCAACAGTAGCTGGCCTGGACATAGAAGAATTTCGCCAAGCCAAAGCTCGACGGCAGTCAATCTTGAACGAAGCAGGAGCAGAAGGGAAATTGGCCAAAGAGAAGGGCGCCATGCGCTTCTCAAATTTACAACGCCACGACTCCATATTCAAACCCACAGCTACCAAACCTGCTGTCATCTCCCGCCTCCTCTCCCTCCCCGCCGAACTCCGTAACAAAATCTACACTCATCTCTTCGAATGTGACCCACCACTCATAAAACCTACTTACACTTTTCCGGGTATCCTACTCACCTGCCGCCAGATCTTTCATGAAGCAATCGGTCTCTACTACTCAGCCACACCTTTCCGTTGTCTCGACGAAAGCTCAACAATCTCTTGGCTCACAACCCTCCCGAAAAAGTACTTGGAGCTCATACCTGAGGTAAGGTATGATACGAGATGGATAATTTTCAGTACGCCGTTGATTCCTGTTCCGGGGACTGAGGGGTGGTTGTTTAGGCAGTTAATTGAGAGGTTGGAAGATAAGGGACTTGGGGTTGATGCGTTAGTGCGAGGCAGAGAGGAGGATGGGGGTTGGAGGAAAGGGAGGTTGAAAGTGAGTTTTTATAGTAAGAAAGTGATGGATGGGGAAGGGAATAGGAATGGGATTTTGTGGACTGATGACCCGGGGTGGGTTGAGAGCGTGACTGAGGCGGAATGAGTGAGCAGGAGGCGTGGGATCGGAGGCGTGGTGGTAAAGCTGGACACGGAGACCTGAATAGAACAGACGACTTTACAAATGATGAAAATGAGGTCCAGCGCAGAGGCCTTGTAGCCATCATTGTCCGGCATTTGTTTCGATCCATCTCGGGAGCATTTCATTACATCTTCACAGGCGACGAGGAGACCATGAACGAGATAGCAGCGCTCCAACATCTCATCTCCCACTTCCATGGAATCACCTTTCGGCCACTTTTCAGATCTTGCAGCAACTTTGAGACCGGGATCCTCGTTCTAGATGTTCTGAGCATCCACGCTTTATTATTTAGGCAGACACAGAGTTTCTACGGCACCAAAAATATGTCAATGCGGTGTTGCGTAAAAGTGGTTCTTGTCCTATAACTTAACTACCGCGCGCGGCAACGAAGGTCAGTGGACATTCGAAATCCCCCGTCGATTTCCTTTTTCGGAGAACGGATCATTGTATCTACAGTACTGTACTAGGTCTATATACAATATGCGAGGGTAGTATCGTTGGCTAGGCGTTGTGGTAATTATAAACTGTGATTACCGAACACGAAAGTTTAAACGTTCTAGAACTACAGGGTATGGCGGTAGTCCCAACCAACCAACCTCTGAATGCGTTCGTTTAATAGGCCACATTATTCGTATTCGGTTCGTCCTTTTGCAGAGTTCACAAGGCTTCGACAGGCTTAGATGAAAGCTTCGTGTGTCCCGAAACAAGGGCGCTACCCTGTGATAGATACGGTTGCATGAGATTGAGATATCGACTTTCCAGAAGAGGTCGTTGGTCGATGGAAAGGGGGCCAGTCGCAGTATCATAGAAGAAATGATGATATATGAGCTGACAACTTGTGTTGTCCTAAGCTTCTTGCTCGCCATCTGCGTTATTACAACACTAGACAGCTGAAGATGCGAACGACTTTGACGACGTTGCTACTGGCCGCCGTGCCGATCGCCTTGGG
Source organism: Pseudocercospora eumusae (assembly GCA_001578235.1). Lineage (NCBI taxonomy): Eukaryota > Fungi > Ascomycota > Dothideomycetes > Mycosphaerellales > Mycosphaerellaceae > Pseudocercospora > Pseudocercospora eumusae. The sequence goes on from LFZN01000050.1 coordinate 18,039, forward strand.
GGCATCACTTCTTCCTCCCGGAGCGGTCACATCCGGTGCTACCCTCTGGCCACGAGACAATCCTTACCTCGGCCCTGGGACGATTCCAGTCGGAGGTAAGCATGCACTGTCGTCTCGCTCTCAGAATTGATACCCTCTTAACATCTGATGAGTATAGGCAAGTGCGACTTCTGTCCCTCCTGCGGTGGTCCTGCAGGCTGTGTCCCGGGCTCAGTCTGTGGATGGTCCTCTAACGTATGCGAGACAATTCTGCAGCCTACTGGCATAGGCTCCCCGTGCAATAATGGCGGCTGTGGTGCAGGTTTGGTTTGCATAGGCGCAGGCCCAGCTGGGATTGGTGGACCTCCGTATACTTGTCAGAAGATTAAGTGTGACCCGGGCTTTTGTTGATGAGGTAGACAAGAAGCAAGAGAGCTCGGTTGAAGAGGTCCATGTTGTTGCGCGAAATCCCTTGTGGTTGTTATTGAGAGTTATTGAGAACTTCGAATCAAATCCGTCCGGTCTAGTACCTTGCTGCGCAAGTCTTCATTTCTCGCGCTCCTGAGCTCGTGGAGAGCGCTCCCTTATCCTTTCGCCATATCTGCCGAGAAGGTAAGGTGCCGGCGTCATCAGAGTGCTGACAATTCCTAGGATTGTCGACGTCCAATTCACGCCTAAATGATCGAAAATCGGGATGTCAGCGATGTACATTCCAGCAGACGCCAAGTAGCTAACAAAAGTAACACTGGCCAAAGCGCTTGCAGAAATGGATCCTATGCGGGAGGCGTATAACCCTATGCGTCGATCAGATACTGATAAGAAGGCATGTAGATGCGAGGCGTGCTGTAACCCAGAAAGACGCTCCCGACCAAAGGCGACCAATAATAGGAGATGTCCGGTGACGAGGTCCAGCCGATCCAGAAAATCGATATCGGGAGAAATGGTGCACCGTAGATTGCGAATGCCAGTCGACGCTCGGGAGGAACATGATCTTCTCCGTTGCTCACTGCCAATTCTAGATCTGCTTTACGTCGTTGGTAGACGTGTGGCATGGGCTTCGCGGTGGGTACAATGCCGACTGCAGTGCCCGTGAATGTCACTCTGGTCTTGCTTTTGGGGGTATCGATCGCACTTTGAAGATCAAGGTGTGATGAGTGCAAAACTTCCTGTGACGAGAAATTCAAGCCACGGTCGTTTCTGCTTTTCGAAATGTAGTGTAGCTCTCACGCAAGACTACAGGCGGCATGTCCTCTGCGCATCAGAACAAGACAAAATGTTGGTCTCATCCAGAACTCGGCTCCCTGCCCTCTTTCAGCGGCAAATAGACCTGCTGCCACAGCTCACTGCTCTCCCCAACCGTATACGACAGCTCAACCTGATGCATCCCCGCCTCATCTCCACCCACCAAATTCTCCAACTGCGAAACAACATGATCAAACCCCAAAGCCTTCCCCACAGCCTGCGTGCCCGTAGCATCAAGATCCACATGCACAACATGTACATGAAAATGATAATACGTCGGCTGATAATGCACGTAAATCTTCAACATATCCTCCTCCAGCCCAGAATACAATTCTGCGACAGTTTTCGTCAAAGACTTTCTCAAATGCTTCAACCATTCTACATCTTTCTTCTTCAAATCCCTCACAGACCAAATATCCCTCCTCATTGGCAAAGCCAACAAATGAAGCGATCCCAAGGTCGAACGATCCCAGTTCAGATCCGGAAGTAAAAGAAAATCATCTTCCGAGTCGGATTCTTGAGATCGGAATAGAACATTCTCCTGCTCACTCTTGCCCTCCAAAATATTAAATACCCAATTCAACCTTCCCTCTTCCCGACAAAGTCTCATATACGGTCGAACATACTTCTCATAAATCTCCGGTGTCTCTCTGACGACTCGTGCTTGCTGGAATGAATATTTCCGGATATGCTTTTCGGTACAAGGGTATATGAGGTTGATTTTCAGATCTGGTGGCGTCGGTTCGTCTACGGTGTTTTCTGCCATGGAGTTGGCCATGTACCAGTGGTAGATGTCATTGTCTCCGAGGTTTTTCACGTGGGTTAGGAGACGGGAGAATGAGCTGAGGTGGGCGGGTTCTGTGTTGAAGGCGCCGCGTTCTGCGAGTAGGAGGGCTGGAGAGCCGGAAATTGTGCCTTGGAGGACTATGCGGCGGCCCTGTTGGTCTTGATTGAGGAGCTTTGTGAATTTGAAGCGTGTTATGAGGCTTCGTGTGTCGGTCATGGCTGTGAGACAGGTCTTGGTGGATGGCTGTTTTATGAAAGGGAAGTCGAGGTTGCAGCTCGCGTTAATACAGTGTGTGCTCTCGGTTAACTCGGTTCTGAATCAAGCGAGGGCGGAAGCCGCCGAGAAGAGGGTCTAAGTAATTGGACAGTCAAGTAAAGTTGCTTGCTGCTGAGTCAAAGCAAGAAAGGTCAGGGAAGCCCATTGTGCGCCAATGCAGATTTCTGTATCCCAAGCTTGTCCTTCCGCAGTCTGCAGACTTTCCTCATCAGCCAAGCCCTTCCTAAGATACGCTCCAAGAGAATCAGCAGTTCCAGCAGCGTGAGTATCAATTCCTGTCATGTTGATATGTCTTTTGTTCCACAGATCTAATAGCCCGGCTGGCCCTAGAACTCCACCACTGCCAGTAACTAGATTCCTTTGATCCCCAAAGGTCGAGCTCCAGAATCGATATGTCGAGTTCAATGCCACCAAAGGCCATACATGTTGTAAACGCATTCTGGTTCGCACCGTGACGAAGGTATGCCTTCACTTGAGCCCTGGCAGACCACCTCTTGAATTTCTGGTCGGAAGTAGTGGCAGGAGTGAGTAGATATGTTGCGATCTGAAGTTGTGCAATCTTTCCAGGCGCCGATTGTCACTGTCCGATTGAGTGCGAGTTCGTAGTTACCTTGCATCGGATTGTAGTGGAGGTATTGCCGGGGTTCGAGCAGTTCGGTGTCATTGCAAATGGTTTTGCCGACGTTCGCACCATACGTCTTCTCACAGGACTGAAAAGAACAAGTGAATGCAACAGGGACCGAGCTCCCACAGTTGCGTCGAGCCAGTCACACTCTTTCTCTGACTTGAGTGTGATACCGTGCCTAAGAACAACATGTCAGCATGCATGCTCAAGATCTGTCACTCTCCAAATGTTCGTGCTTCGGTTGGAGGATCGTTCTGCAAAGGAGCTTTGGACTTCTCTCTCCAGGTTTCCGTCCCCCAAAAGGCTTTGACCGTGCTCTTGCTCGAAGCTGAAGTGTGAGTGCGAGAACGAGGACTGTCCTTCTGATCGAGATACGCTTGAAGCTCAGACCGCGCCGTCCAAAGAAGACATGCGGGAGCCCATGAATCGGACATGGTCTTTTGCTGGGGGCCAAAACGCGAGCATTCCCGAGACTGCTCTAATCGCGGCGCATTCAAAATCTCAAGTGAACATGCTGTTTTGGCCCCCAAATCTTCGCGGTCTAGTAGTAGCACATTATCGTCGCGCCAAGCTCTTCATTCAAGATCTGATTTGATCCTTCAGGGCTAGCTACACGACTGTACTGGGCCAGTCATCTCTTGAAATTGCGAAGATATCTTGCCCTGGGATGTGGTCAGTGCTCGGCTCCAGCATGCATGATGCCAATCTCAATCGCGATTGTAAGGTAGTTCTCCAAGCGTGCTAGGTGCAAGGTGGCAGGGTGTCTTTCCAGTCTGGCCGGAATGGGAAGCAGGTCTAACCAAGTTGCAAAATTTCTATCCTACTTTTGTGGTATATGCCCACTTCTGGCCTTGATTTACTGTATGCAACACCCAGCATAGATGCAATCGCTTCTAGGGTATCCAAATGCCGCGTATCCTCTTTTCCAATGACACCTCATCTACAATGTCGCGAGATCTCTGAAGTCTATTCTCTTCTCTGCTTCTTATTTCTGAGAGCATCGACAAACTCTTTCGGTGGCTGTTGTCGGTAGCCCTGTGGGTTGTTCTCGGTCCACCTCCAGAGGTCAGCGCAGGCGTCCTCGAGTGTGTGAGTGGCTTTCCATCCAAGCTCCTTGTTCGCGCGCGATGGGTTCGCTGTAAGGTCGAGCACATCGCCTGCACGGCGTGGAGCTACCTCGTAAGGAAGATCCCGCCCCACTGCTTTGCTGAAGGCCTTGATCATGTCGTAGACGGTAGAGCCTCGGCCGGTCCCCAAGTTCCATGCGCGTACACCTGGCTTGTTCGAACGGAGGTGGTTCAAGGCGACGAGATGGCCTTGTGCTAGGTCAAGGATGTGGATGTAGTCACGAATTGCAGTGCCGTCCTTCGATGCGTAGTCTACACGAGTCAGTGTGCTGAGCAGTATGGGTAGATATTGATATAGGCTTACCATCCCCAAATACGAGGAGCTTTTCGCGCTTGCCAACTGCGACCTGAGCCAGCAGCGGGAGAAGGTTGTACGGCACGCCTTGCGGGTCTTCACCCATCACACCACTTGGGTGGCTTCCAGCCGGGTTGAAGTATCTCAGCAGTGCAGCATTGAACTCTTCTCCAGCACTGCCTGCTTTCTGGGCCTTGGCTCTTTCCGAGTTTATGTAGTCTGTGATCATGGTCTCGACTGTAAACTTGGTGTTACCGTATGGATTTGTGGGGCCAAGAGGACATTCTTCTGGGATCGGAATCATGTTCTCAAATCGCGTGGCATCGCCGTATACAGTAGCAGACGAGGAGAACACGATATTGGTAACCTTGTGCTTCTGCATGCTGCGGAGCAAGCACAATGTGCCGTAGACATTGACATGGTAGTAGTCCAGAGGTCTTTCTCCCGACTCCCCCACTGCTTTCAATGCTGCAAAATGGATGACATTGTCGATGTCTGGATGCGCCGCGAAGACTTGGTCAAGCTTATTCTCGTCGGTGATATCGCATTGAACGTATTCGGGTCGCTTTCCGCAGATCAACTCAATGCGGTTGAGCACTTCGTCGGACGAGTTGTAGAGGTTGTCGACAATGACGACTTTGTAGTCTGCTTCGAGAAGCGCGAGCGCGGTGAAGGAACCGATGTAGCCCGTGCCGCTGCATTGGCATGTGGTATCAGCATCGTATGGTCAAAGTGTAAGGTGTCCTGGCATTGCCAGAATGGGTCTTACCCGGTCACCAGCACTGATCCTACAACCATTTTGTCTTTCGCTTGCCGAATCTTCCGCTCCTCAATGTGTTTGCGTCGTGTAATCACACCTTGTCTCGGGCACCAGCTGCTTGTCGTCGACTTGTTGCTGTGGCTTCTGGCGGGTCCCCTATTTAACAATTTAAGGCTCGAACCGCCGTCATCGCTGCCAGGATCTTCTGTAGGGCTGAACATCGGGAAGTGGGCGATTCTTGTTCTCACTCCGGCATGTGGTGCTTCTTTCCGCCATCGACACTGGGCCGCGAGTGGCATTACTGGTCTTGCTCTGGCAGCATGGCATGACAATCATGGTTCGAGAGGCCGTCATCATACTATGGAATTCTCTAGATACAGCTTCGACGTGTTCTAATGGCGGCTCCTTCAACACTCGGAATACCTCTCATTCAGACTTGCTGAGCCTTTCTCTGGCTTCCACGAATGCTGATAGTAGCTTCATACATCAATTTGCGCTCAGGTTGAGGGACATATCACAAATCTGATTTCTCGGCGTCAGTGCTGAGATCTGAGGCTAGAGGTGAGCATTTGCGCGTGGGGAACTTAATCGTCAGGAACGGTGTGGCGAGATCGCAGGCCTTGGTTGTTTTCGAAGGACGTCGAGGGCGGTGACCCGATTAAGCATTGCGCAATTCTGTCTCACAGCCAAAACAAAATGTGTTGACAAAGAGTGTTCTCTCACACCTCTGACTTCAATCCACTATGACGGATCGTAAGGACAGCTATATCCTGAGGCCACTCACAAAATCGGATATACCAACATGTGCACGCATCGCTGGTCTTGCCTTTGAATCTGATCGTCAAACCCAATTCAAGGCACGAAGCCCAAGTGATCCTTATGATCATGAAGCGGGAATGCAAGGTGCTCTGGCCTACTGGCTCAACCAATCTCCAGGGATGATGGACCTCACTGTCGCGGAAGATGCATCTACAAAAACTGTGATAGGCTGGGTAGCCTGGGTCTATCGCGGGTTCAACTCTGCTGAGAGTCACGCACGGCGGGAAAGGGAGCTGAAGCAGCTTCACGACGACCATACTCAAGACAACCAACCCATCCCGCCTTCGCCAATGGAAGAAAGTACAACTTCAGAAATATCAGCGCGCGCCAGACTCGAGAAGTACACGGGCGAACATCTCGATGTTTGGATGAAGCGTCTCATGCCTTTAGGGACCAAATGCATGTATGTTTCCAGTATAGTCGTGCATCCTTCGCATCAAGGCAAGGGGATAGGCTCAGCATTGATACATCGAGGTATTGCTCAAGCAGACGAAGAGAAGGTATACTGCTGGGTTCATGCTAGTGAGTATGGCGCAAAGGTATTTGAACGCCAAGGATTCGAGTCTGTAGGAAAGCTGGAGCTCGATCTGGATCGCTGGAACACGGAGGGCGTCGTGCCTCCCGATGGCTCGAGATGGGGGATCTACACCTTCAAGTACATGCGAAGACCCCCGGTAGCTAATCTTTCAACTCAAAAAGCCTAAGAAGCAACATGGTCTTTCCATGGGCTCGGAATATCTCCTGGTGTGATCGAGCGCCAAGTAGGGTGTGAAGCACTTCGAGCGATGCAGGCTTTTGCATCTGCTGAAAGAGCTCAGAGATGAGATAGCAAGTAGTGCCGTCATCTATGATGAGTAGAGCAGTTTCAGCGAGGGCCGTGAAAGGTGTCATATGAAAAATAGACTCAGCATCAGACGAAGAAGCTGAAGTCGAAAGAAAGTGCCACGAAACTTGCGGATCCATTCCCGGTCCCAAGATAGAGTTCTCGCTTATGCAAGATGCCGAGGCCCGTGACTTCCTTGCGTTGTGCCGGCAACAAGGTACAATGGAATGCATTGGGCAGCCGGATGCATCATTGTCACTTGAGTGTCCTTGGAAATACTCCAGGGTAACCGCCATGATCATCAATGCTCCAGGCGAGTTACTATTGCAGTGACAATATCGGCGCACAATAGAGAACGTAAGAATAGAGCTCAACAATAGCGTTCGCAAATAAGGTTTGGCACTAGTGAGCTTTCGAGGACCCTTCGCCAAATCCTCACTACTTCAAGCTGCAAACCTTCCATCAACTTTCTCACCACGACATCAACATCCTGGAACTGTCGCAGCCATGTCTGGCCGCAATCAGACACCGGCAACCACACGCCAAACACGCTCTCGGGCACAGACACCACTGCCAGCATTGCCAACACGTCAGTCGCACGCGTATGGCGCCCAAGGCAAAGCAGCCATAGCTTCGCAAGTCAACACCACTCAATCTGGATTCCAGAATGCATTCGCCAACAACACGCGCAAACGCGGTACAACTCGCGAGCCAACGCGCGATCCATCACCAGAAGCCGCAGCACCATCCAATAACAGCCGCTTTCGCAAGAAGACAAAAGCACCAGAACCAGTTCCATTGGAAGAACCCCATGTCAGTGACGAGCCTGAGGTAGAAGACGAACCTGCATTTGAAGAAGAACATGCACCAAAGACCAATGGTTTTGATTGGAGTGGCCCACGTCGTCCACGCATTATGGAATCGACTCCCGACGATGCAAGACCCGCCACCTCTCTCCAGAACAGCGCACTCTATGCTGCTTCCCGGGGTCCACCACCGCCTCCACCACCGCCGCCGAACCAGCCGACTCAGCCATTCAGCCGTACCTCGGAGCGTCGAGAAGATCATGCTCGCGCAGAACGATTCCAACCAAACTCATTCATGGTATTTATTCACACATTACCGCGGTACCTTCGAAGGCTGGTGAGCGATGCTAATTCGGGACTCAAGGGTACTCTCTCAATCGTGGCTCTCACAATCATAGCTCTGATTGCCATGTTTCGAATGCCGCTTCCACATTCGCTCGCACAGCTCAGACACCACGCAAAAATGGAGACTGCGTGGATGATCGGCCTGCCTGGATACTCGGTGCCCAAAGAGCTTCAATTGCGCTGGGAGATGTTTATGAACGATGACACTTTCTGGAATCTGCTGCCACCAAATCAGACCATTCCGAGCCTGCAATATGGCATCAACGCTCATTTCAAGTCTCGACTCGACAGGGCCGACAACGCCACGGAAGCCATTCGGAAAACCATCGCTGTGCAGCAAGCTGCAATTGCAGAATTGAAGCGCATCCTACCGCATACAATCGTGACCGAAGAAGTGGACGGCGAATGGCACATACCAGCTCAGTTCTGGAAAGCGCTCTCCGACAAGATGACACGACCAAGCGACTCATCAGAAATCTGGGACCACTTCATCCAGAGCAATGAAGAGAAGCTACAAGCAGTATTTCTGGGAGTTCTAGACCAAGAGATGGGCAATGTCGCCACTCGTCATCGACTCGTCAGCAAAGACGCCTTCCAAGCCGCTATGGTTGCAAACAATAGGCTCATGGAAGAGGAGATGGCTGAGACGCTCCGCAACTTCCGCACAGAAATCCTTACCGAAGCCCGCGACGTTGCCAAGGACACTCTCGAGAAGTCGGAGGTCATGGCTATGGCTCGCGCGAACATTGCCGCTCTTGGCAATGCCAACGTCCTCTTCAACACCGACAAGACTCTTCGCGAGGTCAACTACCTCTCACCCGGCAACGGCGCTGCGATCGACCCTCAAACTACCTCAAAGACGAAACTGCCAGACGATGGATGGTGGTACAAGTTTCATGCATGGATCGGCTGGTTTAGTCAGTTTCCAAACCCACCGTCCGCAGCCATTCAACCATGGGAGCAGAATACGCAGTGCTGGTGCTCTGCCAACTCCACCGAGCATCGAGCGCAGCTCGGTGTAAGGCTAGCGTATACGATCTTCCCGACCGAGCTTACCATCGAGCATCCTCCCGCTCTGGCAACTCGCGACATCGCTGCAGCTCCGAAGGATTTCGAGGTGTGGGTCGAGCTTGATCCGACCGAAGCGCCACGCATTTATGAGGACCTCGGCGGCAAAATTTCGCGCTTCTCTGGCGACCGCCCATGCTCCAGCACCCCGCCAGACGATGTCAAAGAATGGGTCTGCCTCATGACCGACTGGTACGACATCAGCGACCACAGCTTCGTCCAGTCCTTCAAATTCTACCCGGACATGCGGAGCTACGGCATCAGCACGGACCGGGTAGTAATCAGAGTCATGGACAATTACGGAGCGGACCACACGTGTATGTACAGGTGGAGGCTCACCGGAGAAGAGGCTGGCGTGTAATTTGGCATTTTGTTTCGCGCGTTGGAGCAGGTTTACAGCACCTGAAGGGATTTCCAGGTGTGTTTAGCGAAGGCGTTATGCATCGAGATACCCATTGTGAATGATTGAAAGCACGTGTAAAGTCACCTCCACGGCCGTTCTTCCACGTTCATCTCTGTTATAAGAGGACTTTCATGCCTTTCGTGTATATTGTAAGCAAATCTGGCAAGTCTCTTGGTGCCGACAGACCGCATTGTGAACGAATAGAAGCATGTGCAAAGTCACATTCGCGGCCGATTTCTAGGTCTATTTCCGTTGTACGACGGCTTAAACGCCCTTCGAGTATAACCTGAGCCAAATTTGTAAGGTGTTTAGTTTCGAAGTACTACCTTGTAACTTGTAATGCGAGTAGCATTAAGCACATTTAAAGTCACCCCCTTCGACCCTTTTCTCGCTCGATTCCATTACACAAGGCCTTCCACGCCCTTTGAGTACAACCTAAGTACATTTGATGGGTCCTTTGATGTCGAAGTAATACATTGTGAACGAGGCACTTCTATTCTATATTCCTCGATAGAAATCCGAATCATTTTCGCCAGAGGTCTCGCAGCGGCCTAAGAGATGAACGAATGAAAGAAAGCACGAGCATGGAAGATCTCCATAGCTTTGGGAAGGCATTATGTACCGAGCCATCTCGATATAAGGGAAGCGGGAACTCACTTGCAGTGCTGCGTTCTACTCTGGTCTTCGCCGATAACGGTCGTTAAGAGAGAGACAGATTATTTGGTTACATATTCAGTACAGGAGCTAGTATAGGAAGAGCGACTAGAAGGAAGGAGGAACTCACCCCTACTGCTTAAAATTCAGCTCGATTCTATTCGAAACGGTGTTTCCTAGTCGTTAGCGGAAAGCCAGATATACTTGATCTTTGAGCTTGGAGAGAGAGAGAGATCGCCTTCCCAGTCCTATCTTCCGTATGAAGAGGTGGTCTTAGGCTTCGCTGGCAACGTTGGTGATCTTGGCGAGAGTGTGGGTCCAGTTCAAGTGATCCGGTAGAGAAAGCCGACAGTCATGGTCTCTTGTTATTTGCATGTCATTCTCAAGAATGTCTCCACGCCATTGGAGAGTGGTGAAGATAAGCCAAGTGGTGATGGCGAATTGGAGCGCACAGCTCGCAGCGCTTAGTAGGGCCGGAACAAATACTTGTCATGGACGCGGCTGCTAGTCTCCCGTATGCTTTTGGAAATATTGTGGTCAGCGCTGAGATCGAATGATAGAGGCAAGGATTGGCTTACCTCTCTTCAGTGTGCGTCATATAGGACATTGCAGTTGGAATCGAGGTTACATCGGCTCCGTGATTAGAGAGTCTAGACAAGACCTTGACCAAAGCTTGTGCTTGTTGCATTCTCACGGCCTTGAGACGAGCCATAGCCAGCGGAAGATGAAACGTGATGTAGATGCGAGTAAGGAAGCGATCTGGAAGTCTGTCGAACAAGGAAAATTCAATATTGAAGCACTTACTTAGCCCTAAGATTTCAAATAAAGCAACGCCGTCGGAATATAGGATTGCAATCATTAAGCATTATCGCAGAACATCATCCTGCTCGAGCGTCCAGAACTTCCTCCGCTGGCTCTGGCAGAATCTAACAACTGCCCATAAACAGCTAGGTGATCCTGGACGTCCTTCACGATCCTTGGCGTCCCAGCTTCGTCCTGCTCGAGTGCGTCACGAACAATGTACACTCTGCCCTCCCATGGACGAAGTTTATCGCCAGGCTCTGAGACATTGCTTGCGATGAGGCGATAGGTGTGACCGAGCAGGTGACGCTGGACTGTGTTCAGTGGAAGCTCATCATTCGAGAAGTTGAGGACCACGAGCGCGGTCTGTCCGTCTTCAGCCATCTTGGTGTAGGTAAAGGTGTGAGTGTTCTCGTAATCGTAAGTGGCGAACGTGCCGAACATGAACAACTCTCGGTAGTGCTTGCGCATGGCAATTCTGTCTTTCCAGAAGAGCCAAATGCTGTTCGGATCCTGCTTCTGGGCTTCGACGTTCAGCCAGTCGTAGTTATCATTGACCTTCATCCAAGGTGGGTTACTGCCTGTGAAACCAGCATTTGCTTCGCTGCTCCACTGCACGGGAGTGCGAGAGTTATCCCTTCCGACCTTGAAAACGCCTCTGATGGCATTGTCGTGCGCGAAAGGATCCGTCTCGCGATTGAGCTCGACATAGTCGCCGATGTAGATGTGCGCATCTGGATCTTTGAACTCAGAAGATCCCCAGCTGATTGGCATGTTCAGCATGCCTATCTCTTGACCCTGATAGAGAAACTCAGTGCCGGACAGAGTAGTCTGAAGAAGGCAGAGAAGCTTGCCAGCTTCACGCCAATGCCTAGACTCGGGTGTCGCATAACGCGCAATACTGCGAGGCTGGTCATGGTTCTCCATAAAGACAGTGCCCCAGGCGTTGGTGTCTGTGATTAGATTCTGCACCTTCGCAATGGCTGTTTTGAATCCTGGTAGGGTGTAGCTAGGGTCATTGTCCATGTAGTTGCAGACTTCGTGTTTGGCGTACTCGTCAGGATTGTCGTTGTTGCCAAGCTTGACCATGTCGAAATCGAATACCATGCTGAGCTCCTTCTCCTCAGGCTTCACATATCGGAGCAGCTCCTCATATGGAGTCAGAGGCAGCTCGCCGACAATCATGATGTCTTTGCCCGGCGCATCACGATCGATCTTTTCGCGAATTTCCTTCAGCCATGGGTGCATTTTCGGACCGTTGATGTAATGCTTGCTGCCGGGCTGCCATCTTCCTGGAACTATAGGCGGGTCGATGTCTGGGTAGGTTAGGTCTTTGCAGAAACGATTGGCAGTGTCTAAGCGGAAGCCGTCAACACCGCGGTCCAACCAGAACTTGATCGCCGAGTCGTACACAGCCGCTCGCATGTCTGCATTGTCCCAGTTCAGATCTGGTTGGGACTCGAGGAAAAGATGGATAAAGTACTGCTCGCGTTCAGGAACCCAAGTCCAGGCACTGCCGCCGAAGGCCGCTCTCCAATTCGAAGGCTCTTCGATCTTGTGCTCACCAATCATATGGTCAGGACGCTTGTCTCCCCACATGTACCAGTCTGCCTTGGGGTTATCTTTCGATTTGCGGCTCTCTAGAAACCACTGATGTTTGTCGCTGGTATGGGTGATGACCAGGTCCATGAGGATTCTCATGCCACGAACATGGACTTCTTCGATGAGCTTCTCCATATCTTGGAGAGTACCGAACTGATCAAGGATGTCCTCGTAGTCAGATATATCGTACCCCCAATCCTTCATTGGTGACTTGTAAGTTGGTGAAACCCAGATGCAGTCGATTCCCAGATCCTTGAGGTAGTCTAGTCTCGAAATGATGCCCTTGATATCACCAATGCCATCACCATTGCTGTCTTTGAAAGACATTGGCCAGACCTGGTAGCACATTACACCCTTCCACCAGGGTCGACCCTTGGCATCTTGCTGGGCAATGTGGACCGAGGGAGGCGCCGTCTCACTAGCAGGAGTTGAGGCACTAGCGGCAGAGGCATGCAAAGAAGGAGACCGCGAGAAGGCGGCGTCAATGGGGTATGTTTCCATGGTGCAGGAGATACAGTTGTGGGGACAAGTATCTTGATTGGGTTCTTGGAGCTCGAGTAAGTGTTCTTCAAGTGTCGAAGTCGTGGTTGGAAGATCAGTCGAGGCCTGAGAGGAGTTGGATATTGGCATATACCGCACAAATGCGTAATACTAGCTGCTTATATGCTTCTGCACATGGCAGGAGTCAATCTGCACGAACACAGTGAATGACATGGCCTCGAGGCCGAGGCCGTCACATGAGAAGAAGAATTGCTCACATGATATTATTGGCAGTCTCGTAGGCTACATTTAATACTGTACCGACATGTTTGCACCATATTACCAGCACATTCGCGATAACACGATCGTTTGCTCGCGAAATCGCCATGGACTGCGCTCCGAGATGCACCGAAGACATCATAGAATAATGTTGAAAGCACATTGTACTTCGACCTCCAATGCTTTTAGTGCTTTCTAGGTAATGAAATGAAAAGACGCTGATGATGGAGAAACGGGTGAAGGAGGAGTTGTCCCACGCGTCGCGTCTGTCCCGTTGCCTTGTCAACGTCATCCGCAGCCCGGCCCCACATCTCCTTCGACCTCCAATCACGACACCGACGTGGACATTACCTCGCGAACATCCCAGTCCCAAGTACACCAGGCCGATATCACCCATCGAACACTCTATACAGCATCCACAATGCCTCCAAAACGTCGCACAACCACAACTCGCTCTTCCGCACCCCAGCGCCAACAAGCCACCCTTTCCTTCCACGGCAAGAACAACAAAGTCACAAAAGCGCCGCGAAGTAAAACAACCAAGAAAGATCCAGAATTAGTCGAAGACCTCGTTGCAGATGAAGCGCAATCTATCAAGGCCGAAGCCGACCCAGACCTCTCCGAACCCACGACAGCGGAGAAAGCAATTCAAGAACAAGTCAAATCTGAAGTCGAGACACTCGAGACTGTAGAAGACCCTCTCGACGACACCACTGCGACGAAGACGGAAGATGTTCTGGGAGGTCGCGCGCACGAAAGTTCTCTCGGTGTAGGCTGGCTAGGAGACGAAGAGCAACTCGCTCGAAAAGTCACCGATGCACAGATCAAGAAGTATTGGAGAAGCAAAGAAGTCGAGCGCAAAGCTCCTCGCGTCCATCAACAAGACCTAAGTTTGCATGAGAAGATTTTGAGGGAGTGGGATATGAGTGGTCAATTCGGACCGTGCATTGGAATCGCTCGACTTAAGAGGTGGAAGAGAGCGAACGTGCTTGGGTTGAAGCCTCCAATTGAGGTTTTGGCTGTTTTGTTGAAGGAGATGGATAAGGGAGATACGAAAAGTCAGAGGGCACATGTGGATGAGTTGATGAGTTCGAGGTTTGTGGCGGATTCGTAGATTTGAACGGAAGTGGTTATGGATTGTATGATAAGAGGCGTTAGGAGCTTGGTGTAAGAACGACTGGATGACATCAGGATACGAGAGACTTGCACAGCACGCAGGCTCACTATAGCTTTTCACGAATAATCCCCTTCGCAACCGCTATTTGAAATATCCGTAAGGATTGAAATTCCACGTCGCTGAGAACGGGCTGCTATACTCCGGCATATAGCCATTGTAGTTTCCGGTGATCAGGCCATACTGATGAGCTCCCGCTGGGCGCTCCAAATGTCCTCCTGGCTGGGTTTGACCGTAATAGCTGGGATAATAAGAGTCGCCAGTCCCAGATCCATAGCCGAAATAGCCTAGACCATAGCCATACTGAGCGCTGCCCGGCAGTTGCCAGCCCAAAGGTTGCATTAGGTAGTAAGACATTGTGCTGATTTTTTATCAACGTGTTTCGAACCCTGTGTTGTTACAGCGATGGTATAGTACCGCGGACCTTGTTGACTGACAGTGGCGATGCGATCATACGCCAACACACTATTCCCGCTTGCGACTTGACGATATCTGTCGCGACGAACAAGTTCGGCGACGCATTCATGACATGGTATTGCTCATATCTGGCACACTGTACATACATTGCCTTCCCTGGGCACATTTTGTCAACGCTCTAGTCTCGGCGCTATGCACTCCCTGAAACGCCCGGAAATGCTGATCGAGGCATGCGAGCATCGATGGTAGGTTCACGAGAGCTCGAGCACGTTAGCGCTATTTAATTTTGTTGTCTGATCGCGGCTGCGTTGGGACTATTGGCCGGGCGCTTCAAATGGGTTTGCGCTTCCGGAAAGAAGAAGTCCAATGATGAGACCGAACAGTCCAAGAACGGAAGAAAAAATCTCAATGACGAGGACTTTGACGAATCTGTAAAGAATCAGCACCACAACCGGCATTCTTCTACCTCGTAATGGAAACACTTACAAGCTCGGGTCTGCAGCATCTGCCAATGCGGCACTTGATCCGTTGATGCCCACACTGACACCGCAAACCAGGTTGCACGCGCCAACGAGTAGACCTGACCAGAATAGAGCATATCCAGTGAAGTAGTTGCTCGCCGAGTATATCGCAGGTCCAGTGACGGGCTCAAGCTTCGCAGAGAACACAATGCTCATGATGACACCGTAGATAGCCACGACTTCGCAGAAAATGATGGAGATCAAGTTCTTCGTTCGGATCCGTGGCGCTTTCACACCACCTCCAAGAATCGATGTGCCCGTGATGAAGATGCCCCTGCTTCTGTGTCAACTTCGCGCTCCACCTTCTGCCATATCTTTCGCCTCTTCCCATGTGACTGACCATGCTGCTCCAATGACTGACAATCCTATGCAGAGCCCAATGCCAGTCGATGCCCATGCGTACGGCGATATCGATTCGAGAAAGGCTCCTACGTTGAAAGCTTCGCCTTCGCCCTGGAAGAGCATATCTGTTGGCCGTCTTCATCAGCTTCCATCCTCCCCTCCACCAGTGCTTCGCGCGTGCTCACAAAGTCCAACGACTACCAGCGCAGTACCGGCGCCTGAAGCGCCATACGTGAGGCCGCCCATGATGTGAAGTGTGAGAAAGTCGTCGATTCTTGGGAACGGTCTAGCGTTGCCTGCGCGAAATGACATCTTGAGCTCATGCTTTGGATCGACCGCTTCGGATCTCGGCAGCTGACAAAGAGCCCGCAGTCGCCCTCTATCACTCACATGCGACAGCAGTGACTCTTTCACTTTTACACGCCAGACACCTCGCGCGACAATATTTCTTAGAGGCTGTCGCGACATACCAACAACCTTCTCGAAACGTTCAAATTTCGACAGACCCTTTTCCCACTACTCCTCGAACTTGAGCCAGAGCGCCCCGCCAGCAAAATGGCACAGGCAGCGCAGAACACAGGCTTCTATGAGCTGTACAGAGGCACCTCGTAAGTACAAATACCGTGTAAGATCTCACAGATACTGCCGCTAACCGTGTGTTGCCCAGCATCGGCCTTGCGCTCGCAGACACTCTTGACGACCTCATCAGTTCCAGGCGAATCGAGCCTCAGCTGGCAATGCGTATTATGGCCAATTTCGATCAGCACATCGCCCAGGTCCTCGGAGAGAAGGTCAAGGCTCGTATGACGTTCAAAGGGCACCTCGACGTCTACCGGTTCTGCGACGAAGTCTGGACCTTTGTGATTAAGGATGTGAAGTTCAAAATGGATAACGCACTTCAGATGGATGCCGACAAGGTCAAGATCGTTGCTTGTCAGTCGAAGGAGAAGACGGCTTAGCGTGACGCCTGTGTGGAAGAGACGGGGAAAAGAGTAAGAGCACGGAGTCTAGATTGGGACAAGTCTGCTGCACTCTCCCACCGAAATACTTACAAGAGCTCTACGTCGAAGCTCTGTAGATTCTCGGGACATAATTTTTGCGAGATCAAGCTAGAGCTCTGAGCACTGGACAGATGTCGAGGATTGACGATACCTTACTATTGAGCTCTGCACGCATCTCATGTCAAAGGCCAAATTTGGCTATGGAGCAGAAAGATTAAGGCTTACCGCTGGAGCGATTGGGATTCTAGACAACTTCTGTTAGGAGACCGCTCGAAAGCAGTGGCAATGACCCGCTGTGTCTAGAAGGCAGGTCATCAGGGGTTGATGTGATACATATCCCCGCCAGTAGATACTGGGCATGAAATATGATAATGATAATGAAAAATCATCAAACTTTTTTCCTGATCATGCTTTCTCTCTTTCCTTCTGTTCCTGCCTTCACGCTAGCGTATTCCAGTGGACGAGCATCGATATCAACCTCTCTGCCAGAACGCCAAGACCCTAAAGCGCGAACCTCCGACCTCATGTCTCCTTCGTCTTCTTCCCATCCTATCTCTAAACACATCCCAGCCCCAACCCAGACTTACCACAATGTCCACATCATCACAACCTCAATGGCTCATCTTCGCAATCGCCTCAGGAGGCTGTGCCGCCCTAAACGGCGTTTTCGCAAAACTCACAACAACACAATTAACGACCACATGGGCGACCGCCATCTCGCACTTATTCGGTCTCAAAGCAGAAAGCATGGTTTTGGAAGTGATTGTGAGAGGGGTAGATATCACAAGGCGCTAGGCAGAGATATGTAGATGGAGGCTGACGAACGAGGTAGTTCTTCTTTCTTATGAACTTGGCCTTCAACGCCGTAATGTGAGTAGAGAGCCCTACACCTGCATATTCCCGCCTCGTCACCCTGATTGCAAAACGCTTCTCGGAGTTGAGTGCAATGCTAACACTTCTAGGTGGGGCCTCTTCACACGCGCTCTTACACTGGCAAGCAGCACCGTACGCGTTAGTGTAATTAATACTAGTGCGAATTTCATGTTGACGGCTGTTTTGGGGGCGATTATATTTTCGGAATCACTGCCAGGTACGTTCTATGTCCTTCTTTGCTGCCTCCATTTGAACCCTCCAATGTGGCTATATCGATTTTGGCACGGGAAACCTCGAAGCAGGTAGCTTCTCTGATTTCCTCGTTACTGATGCTGATTACAGGTCTCTGGTGGCTTGGCGCCGCTATGCTCGTTGCTGGCTCTGTGATTATTGGTCGCAGAGAAGAAGGCAAAGAGACTGGCCCTGGTGCTGAGGCTGAGGCTGCTGTTGTGGATTTGCCCGACTATACTGATGAGCCGGATGCTCCACCACCCAGTGTGGGTAAAGCTATTCCTACCTCTGGTGAACGAGAGGCTTACGAGGACAGCGACGAGATCGAGCTGGAGACATCGGGAAAGGTGCGAGGAAGAGGAGAGGAGACTAGATGATTCTTTATTGAGCGAGCATATTGTCGTGAGGGATGTTGAGTTGTGTCTCCGTTGGATCCTGAAACTTGCCCCGCCAACGCACATGCATTTGATACAAAAACAGGCACGGCCCATGCGCCTTCCCACACAAACCAGAACTGAAGACGGCCGATCCCCGTACAAGATCGAAGTATGAGGCCGTGAGCTCTGGTTCTGCTCACTCAAGCCTCGGACGCATCACATTGGACGAGCTCTGACATTTTCTCAGTACAACCTCATCGCCACGCGCATCACAACAAATTGCTGCACTGTCGCATTGTCGCGATGTCCTCGACCGCAGAGCCCGCCAGGCGCTTTTCCAAGACCTTCGTCAGAGTCCCGCCACCACGATCATCTCCGTTTCCACGTCTACTAATCGAGGGCGGCGACTTCCAGCAATGGTCGCGTGTGTCTCTCACAATGGAACATCTTCCATCATTTCCACTGCGCCTTCTCTTCCTACCGTGAAGATAACATCACCGAGCGTCTTGGTCGCGAAGCCAGCTTCGCAGTACGCGAAGTAGTATTCCCATTTCCTCTTGAAAGTTTCCACCTCTTCCTCGCTCAGTCTCTTGTTCTCTCGCTCATGGGCTTCCGCGATCAAAGCTGGTCGGATCTTGGTGGAGAAGCTTTGCATGAAGCTTTGTCGCCAGAGACGAAGGGTCTTGGCGTAGTGCGGACCAATGTTCTCGATATTTTCTGGGATTAGCTGGGGCTCGATGCCACGCTTCGAGTCCGAGGATCCAGCTCGCACGGCGTCTAGAAGCTGCGTAATTGTAGGTAGATGACCGCCTGGGAAGATGTAGCGTCGGATAAAGTCGTCGCCGCTGTTGTACACCTTGTATCTCGACTCAGGCATCGTGATGCATTGGAAGCACGCGATGCCTCCGTCTGACTTGAGCAAGTTATTGATGCACCGGAAGTAGGTCTCTAGGAATTCCGCCCCTACAGCCTCCAACATCTCGATGGACACCACTTTGTCATATTTTTCGGACTCCTTCGGGACTGGCAGACTGCGGTAGTCGCAGATGAGAACTTTGATTTTCTTTTCATAACCTGCAGCTTTGATTCTCTCTTCTGCTAGCTTCTTCTGCTCCTCGCTCAACGTGAGACTCGTAACACGGCAGCCAGTCTTCTCCACCGCGAGCATCGCGAAGCTGCCCCAACCTGTTCCAATTTCAAGAACGTGATCGGTACTTTTTATCCTGCAATTTTTGATGAAGCGATTCAATTTGCGGTATTGAGCGCGCTCGAGGCTCTCCTGGCTAGAATGCGGATCTGACTTTGGAAGCCAGATTGGGCAGCTATAGGTCATATCTGGGCTCAGAAAGGCGGCGAACATGTCATTGCTAATGTCGTAATGGGCGGAGATGTTCAAGCGAGCGTTCGCGAGCGTGTTTGTCTTCCTGACCAGTGCGCTGACCTTGCCAAAGATATTTGAAGAAAGAGTAGTGCCATTGGCCAAGTGCTTGCGATTGACAACAAAAAGTTTGAAGAAGGCTGTCAGGTCGGAACAGCTTACTTCTCCCAGCATGTAAGACTCAGCAAAGCCCATGTCAGCGAACAGCATGAGGCGGACCCAGAAGAGATCGTTGAGTACGCGCAGCTCGACGTGAGGGATGGTGTAGACGTTCTTGTCGCTGTCTGCCTCTGCAGCTGGTTTAGGACTGCCACATATGGTGATGCTGCCATCAGTGTCTGTGAGCTTCAACGAGCCAACCTGCACCTGTCTTAGTAAGGCCAGAATGGTGCCTCTTGAGACGGAGAGCAGCGGAGGCCAGGCGAAAGACCCGGCGTAGCTCGCGAGAGCTGAGATGCGTGCTGTAATGTCCATGCTAGACTGTTCTACTTCTTCGTATCATGCTTCCAGGCGACAGAATATTCTTCAGACAGTACAATAGATGACGCGTGGATAAGATTAATAAAGTACTTATCGAGTACTCTCGCAAAAAAGAGCTTCCATTATCCGGCGACGGCACTTCGGGCGCCGGGGAGCGAAAGTGCGTTCCCGTCGACTCGTTGTAGTCTCACTGTCTCAATGCAGAGATCGGATGGCTTTGTTGATTGGATGACGTCTACCATTGTGCCAGAAGGGTATGGTTGCTATGCAGGACCGCCTGCTGTGCCCCGCACTAGTCCTAAACTCTATCGGCAGTGGGGCTTCGACTCCTGGTCATTGTGCTTGGCAGGCACAGGATCATGTGACTGTCATTCACTTTCACTTTATTACTATCCCAAGTCATCTCTAACATGTCCGAAAATGTGGATTCAACCTGCGCAACACGAGTAGCCCAGCTAATGCCATTCATTCACAGGGCGTGGCTCCTGTTATATCAATTGGACGCATTCATAAACCCTTGTTACGAAGGGATCGATCTCGGAAGACTTGCAACGGGCAAGGCTGTGTAGGTAGCGCGTAGGATGTGCAATGGTAGTCATCAATGGAGTAAACGTACCCTATGCGATTTGATAGATCTTGACTATGACAATGGAGCCGTGGGATTGGCACGAACTCGCAAGACCTCGCCTGCGTTGCAGGTCCACATGGCGAGCAGGATCTCTGGTCGGCTCCAATTTTACACCAGTGCTCAGTGCCGTCAGATGCGATGCAAGCCCCGCGGATGGCGATAGCGAGTTGATCTACGATTCCATCCTGCTACGAACTTGCGCTCGCTTGAGCAGCGGAATGTCGGAGCCCACTCTAATTCGATAGCAGCAATCGATGCTACCCGATGTGCTTCTACATAGCTTCGTGGTAGACGATGGCGAGCCGAGCGACAACTTGGTGGGATCGGCATAGGTTGCTTCGTGTTGGACTTCGTCTTCGACTTCTTCGAAGTGTTCTGCCTCCGTCTTTCCTGGAGCGGCCGGACTTGGCCAGTTGGCTAATCCGCCTATCGTGTTCTTGTTTACATTCCAGGTAGCTAGCATGTGTCGTCGGACCGCCTTAGTAGTGTCTACCGAAGCCACCTGCTAGTTGATCGAGTACAGCGGCAACGCATTTCGGACGGCCTAACCTCCGCGACGCGATCTGTTCTCAGCCAGCTGCAGGCACTTTGCCAAGCCACGCTCTGATTGGTAGAAATCAAAACGTTGGTTGCCTAAGGCCTGAACTTTGACTTCACAACATCCAACACCCATACCGTCGGTATACCATGAATGCACCGCGCAATATCGGCCGCCGAGCTTGCGAGGTATAGGCCTATATGTGCCCAGCCCAGGCCGAGCGCAGCGGAAAAGGGGGTTCTCCCCCGTAAGGTCGCGTTCCGCTCATTCTTGGTACTGTACTTCCGAACGGTAAGGCCACAAGATACCTTGTTTGCTGCTTGTACGCCGCCCTTAGTACCCCATTCTTTAACAAGGAGCTTCGACGGCACCTCCCTCTAGATGTTCTTGAAATTGTTAACAGTTATTCCGTCTAGCTGGCCAATAATAAATCTCATTACTCTTCTTACTGTGCCGTATCTCTCCGCTACATTCCGTTTCTATATTATGGAAGTCTAGTTAGTTGCCTTAGCCTCGTGCCTAGAGTCCGAGATGCCTCGTGAGCGGTGAATACTAAGTATTACTCTTCTTACTATGCCGTGCCTCTCCGCTGCATTCCGTCTCTAAATTGTAGAAATCTAGTTAGTTGCCTTGGCCTCGTGCCTAGAGTCCGAGATGCCTCGTGAGCGGTGAATACTAAGTATTACTCTTCTTACCATGCCGTGCCTCTCCGCTAAATTCCGTCTCTAAATTATAGAAGTCCAATTAGTTGCCTTAGCCTCGTGCGTGGAGCCCGAGATGCCTCGCGGTGAATACTAAGCATCACTCTTCTTACCATGCCGTGCCTCTCCGCTAAATTCCGTCTCTAAATTATAGAAGTCCAATTAGTTGCCTTAGCCTCGTGCGTGGAGCCCGAGATGCCTCGCGGTGAATACTAAGCATTACTCTTCTTACTATGTCGTGCCTCTCCGCTATATTTCATCTCTATATTATAGAAGTCTAGTTAGGTGCCTTGGCCTCGTACCTAGATCCTGAGATGCCTCGTGCGGTGAATACTGCGGCTCTAGTTTCGTCTCTTCACATTATGGAAGTCCAGTTAGGTGCCGTGCGGTGCCTCTCCGCTACATTCCATCTCTGCATTGTGGAAGTCTAGGTAGGTGCCTTGGCCTCGTACCTAGATCCTGAGATGCCTCGTGAGCGGTGAACACTGCGGCTCTAGTTTCGTCTCTTCACATTGTGGAAGTCCAGTTAGGTGCCGTGCAGTGCCTCTCCGCTACATTCCATCTCTGCATTGTGGAAGTCTAGTTAGGTACCTCGGCCTTGTACCTAGATCCTGAGATGCCTCGTGAGCGGTGAATACTGCGGCTCTAGTTTCGTCTCTTCACATTATGGAAGTCCAGTCAGGTGCCTTGGCCTTAGGTGCCTTGGCCTCGTGCCTAGATCCTGAGATGCCTCGTGAGCGGTAAATACTGCGGCTCCAGTTTGTGTCACATGCAGGGTCATTCAACCTCACCTTAGGTGTCTGAAGCCTGAGATGCCTCGTGACCAGTGAATACTGCGGCTTCAGTTTGTGTCATATGCAGGGTCCAATAAACCTCACCTCAGGCGCACGGCTATTATATATTCCGACCGAGTCGCAACAACCACTTCCAAACTCCAACTTCCAACTCTTCCCACTACAACCCACACTTCCCACTACAACACACACTTCTCGCAGCCACAAGATCCACTTGAAGTGCCACAGTACCAGCTTAACCTTGCTCGAACATCCTCGACACTACAAATCCGATCAGCAATCCACGGCCAGGCCATTCCTGTTGAGCTGCCGCCGACAAGTGGTACCGCGCGTGACAACGTTCTGAGCTCCGCGACTTCACCGTCACATATAAGTTGCCACTTCCATTTGTCAACCCAGACCTCAACATCAACCCCGCAGCAAAACACAACCACCGACGCCACACCAAATCCACCTACAGACTACCAACCGACACCATGCCGGCCTTTTCGATGGCGGCCCCGACATCACAGCCTATCCGCGCCAATAGTCGGAAGATGGAAGTTCAGCGCGCGTTTGAGAAGAAGCTGGAAGAGCTTGAAGCTGAGCAAGATCAGTTCCAGCAACAGCTTGACCGTGACGAAGCGAAAGCCATGGAGATACTTGAGCAATTCCTCCCACTTCCGGACGGCCTCGAGCAAGCGGTAATAACGGCTACGCAGCAGCGAGACTACATCAGTGCTGAATGTGAGAGATACAGAAATCTCCTAAGTCGTGTTCAAGGAGCCAAAGACATTGTCCTTTCGCCTGAAGACGAGCAGTTACTCGAACAAGCGCTCGCCTATGACGACGACGCCGAGGTGCTGGATGGAAACACGGCTGCAGAGGAAGAGGCGTTATCCATCGGAGCGGCCGAGGCCAAGGAAGCCCAGAAGAATGAAGAGCACATGGCAAAGGCCAGAAAGTATGAGTGGAATTCGGGTCTAGGCTCGAGTAATGCCAGCAGCAGTATGTTCGAGGAAGACGCCTCGAATCGAGTACTTAGTCCACGAGAAGGAGTGGTGAGCGATACAGAGCTCGAGGACGTTGACGACGAGAGCGAGGTAAGCAATTCCCAAATCGACGATGGCCTGCTGGTCGAGGACGGCGAGCCGAGGAGGAAAGCTCGCTCTTGGTCAACTGGGAGCCACATTAGCGTGTATCGCCCACCGACGCCCGAGGAAGAGCCTGATCTCGAAGGAATGCGGACGAGTCCAGGATCCGCGAGCAGTAGCAGAACCGCTGTACCTCCATCTGGCGAGGACGAGGACGAGGACATGATGTACCAGGCGATCTCTCAGGATTTCACGCCAGCAGAAGCTCCGGAACCACGAAAGCTGAACCTTGGCACCGGGTTGCAACGAAAATCAACGAGCAACGCTCCGGCTGATTTGCCTCTCTTCCGGTCACGAACTCCACCACCTGCCGACTTGGACGACGATGGTTTCGGAGGGGATCCAAGTGAGATGTCACCTCTTCGCCAGCAAGAAGATCCTCGCGCTGCGACTCTTAAAGAACTCCAATTAGAAGAGATGTCGAACGCATCCAGAGCTTCATCAGAGTTGTCAAATCCGCTGTTCGTGAGAGAGTCGACGCCTTGGCTTCCTCCACGTGAGATGTCACCTCTTCACCAGCAAGAAGATCCTCACGCCGCGACTCTTGAAGAACTCCAATTGGAAGAGATGTCGAACGCATCCAGAGCTTCACCAGAGTTGTCAAATCCGCTGTTCGTGAGAGAGTCGGCGCCTTGGCTTCCTCCAAGTGAGATGTCACCTCTTCACCAGCAAGAAGATCCTCGCGCCGCGACTCTTGAAGAACTCCAATTGGAAGAGATATCGAACGCATCTAGAGCTTCATCAGAGTTGTCAAATCCGCTGTTCGTGAGAGAGTCGACGCCTTGGCTTCCTCCACGTGAGCAAGCGAAAGCTCCCCCGGCGAAAGGCCTCTCCAAGCAGCGTAGGGGTTCTCCGGCAGCAGCGGCTCATCCACCCTCAGGTTTGCCTCACACAACTTGGGAGCATTCTCGAGTGGATGCGTACGCTAACCTCGCTCAGCAACCCTCTCTCCAGGCCAAGACCGTCGTCGCACCTTCCATTAGTCGGGAAAAGTCCCCACTTACATTCGGGCGAGCTTCACTTTCAGCTCCAGCACCTGCAGAAATCAGCTCACCAACAACCGACGACTTCGACCTACCATTCGGCAACTCATCCTGGAACTTTGACGCCGTCGACGCCGCTCAAGCTGAAGCAGCAGCGCACGACTCAGATCAGACAGCATTAGCACTCCGCGCGAAGACTCAGACCAGAGCGACACCAGACTCGAGTACATCGGCGAAGACACTGAAGCAGACGCCGCCTCGACGACAAGTGAAGCCCAAGAAATCCGTTCGCTTTGCACACGACTTCGAGACGGAGGTCCTGCTCTACCCGACCGCAGACGGGAAATCATTCCAATTGATCGGCCAGCAAGCGAAGGGTCCTCTGCTAGCAACTCCAGAACAAGCAAAAGGCGACTGGACGTTTTTCAAGAAGATGCCTTCCCAGCTCAAGCGCAAGGCAGGTGACGCTGAGGAAGATGAGAAGCTTGAAGGCACTCTCGGTGCGTACAACCGTAAGAAGACAAAGATGATGGAGGCGAAGAAGAAGTCCTCCAGCGCAGTCGAAGAAGCAGGAGATGTCGACGACTCCGAGCCAGACCTGGAAGCCCCCACGAAGCCTGCTCACATGAGAGGATCGAGCCCAAAAGCTGGCAAGAAGAAAGCTAGTAAGAAGAAAAAGGATGTTAGGACCATCGAGGACAATCAGCTCAACGTAATTGAGGAGAAGAGCACGAAAGCAGCGGCCAAGAGCAGCAAGAAGGAAGCTGCAAAGCCGAAGGGGGCGCTCGAGGAAAAGTTGAAAGAGCTCATCATGCAAGGACCCCAGACGACCGTCAAGAGCAGCAAGAAGGAAGCTACAAAGCCGAAGGGGGCGCTCGAGGAGAAGTTGAAAAAGCTCATCATGCAAGGACCCCAGACGACCGTCAAGAGAGGCAGTTCAGGCTTATTCGGACCAGATCAGTAAGGTAAGGCTCATTTTATTCATTATTTCTTCCTGGCTGGATGGATGTGGCGTGAAAGGCGGCTGGATATGTTGAAGCTCTGCTTAAAATCGGAGCGGCGCTGACAGGATACAGTAGCAGTAACAAGCAAGCATTCCGAAGCTCCAAGGGCGATAGCAAAGCAGGTGATTCTGGTGATTTTGGAGGCTTGGTTTTGGTGTGGTGATTGAGGCATAATTGATGGAGGAGACTCAGGAGAGGATGGAGGTGAAGTCCAGACAAACTTTGTGGCGCTAGGCAAGATTGAGAAGTGGGCTGGATGCGTGGGCCTGAAGCTTGAGACTATGCCGTGACTCCAAAGAAACATCAAAGTAGCTACACAAATTCCTGAACACTTTGCATCCCAACAACCACGTCTCACACTGTCGCCAAACTGAAGTCCGTCAGCACTCTGAGATTGCTCGTAAGGGCTACGCGACCGCAATATCGCATTCAGCGATTTTCACCAAAGCACATCAATATTCAATTCAGGACCTTTTATCCGACTGCAATCATGGCTGCCACTCAGATTGACGACAAGGTCAAGAGCTTGATCGCAAAGAGCTTTCCCAATGCCAGCGACCAAGAAAATGAGCCGGCAAAGCTGTCTGCTGCCATCTTCACATCACTTGACGTAAGACATTCAGCCTAATCCCAACGTTCAGACTGCCATCTAACAATGCTGCACTGCAGTACACACCAGCAGAGAAGACTGAGATCGAGCAATGGACAACAACTGCCTCACATCTCGCCTCGCCGAACGAAGATGCAGCGAAGACCGCCGAGCGCTTGTCACACCTCAACACACATCTCGCAAGCCGAACGACCATTCTCGGCAGCAAGCCTAGTGTCGCAGATGTCGCCATTTTCTCTCGACTTGCACCGGTGGTCAAGGAATGGTCACCCGAGCAGCGGACCGGTGATCAAGGATACCATCACATCGTTCGATATCTCGACTTTGTTCAGAATGCCGAACTTTTCGCTCTCAAACTGGATGCAGGCGAGAAGGTAGACATTGACCCAAGCAAAGTAGTCGCACCAATCAAGCCAATTGATGCCAAAGCCGAGAAGGAGCGCAAAAAGAAGGAGAAAGCAGCAGCGGCAGCGGCAGGCGCAGATGGTGCAGCAGCAGCTGGAGGCACACTCACAAGTGCCGCGAGCGAGGATACGAAGAAGGCTGAGAACCAGAAACCCAAGAAGGAGAAGGCTAAGGACCTGGGCGAGAGCGTTGCAGCCGCTGTTGGAGCTTCAGCACCGACGGAGAAGAAGGAGAAGCCGAAGAAGGAGAAGCAGCCCAAACAGCCAAAAGCACCTGCAGCACCAGAGAAGCCATTCTCACCAGCCCTCATCGACCTCCGAGTCGGCCACATCCTAAAAGCCGAGCAACATCCAAATGCAGACTCCCTCTACGTCTCTACAATCGCATGTGGCGACGCACCAGGCACCGAAAACACATCAGAATACGAAGGCAAAATCGTCCGAACAGTCTGCTCAGGCCTCAACGGTCTCGTGCCGCTCGAAGAAATGCAAGGCCGAAAAATCGTCGCAGTCTGCAATCTCAAACCCGTCACCATGCGAGGAATCAAGTCCGCAGCTATGGTTCTCGCAGCATCACCGCGCGTCGCACCCGGTGAAGACGATCACCATGCCGGACCCGTCGAGCTTGTAAACCCACCTGCGGACGCCGAGGCTGGCGAGAGAGTGTACTTTGAAGGCTTCGAGGGCGAGCCAGATGCAGTCTTGAACCCGAAGAAGAAGGTCTGGGAAGACAACCAAGTCGGCTTCACCACCACCGAGGACAAGATTGTAGCGTTTGAGCCGACCAAGGTGGAGAAGTTGAAGGATAGCGGGAAGACTGAGGTGGCGAAGTTGAGGACTAAGCAGGGCCTTTGCACAGTCAAGACTCTTACCGGTGCTACTGTGCGGTAACGGCAAGGCCATTTGACGATGAGAGAAAATACGAACCCGATACGCAAACTTCATGTTTTTGCGTCGAAGAAAGTTCCATGTGAGAGCTGAGCGCATTCCTCAAGAGTACTTGAGCAGGCCAAGCGCATGCGCGCAGGCGATAGATTATGAAAAAGCAAATATAGCGAAATCGAAATCGAAATCGAAATCGAAATCGCAATTTCAAGGCTCCTCATTTCGTACCCTTCCTTTCTCCTCCCAATGCCAAGAAGCAGGAAAGGAAAAGAAAAGGAAAACCATATCGCTTTTGAAGTCATTAGGTCTCAAATGCATTCTCACTTCCCACTAATGCTATGCTTGGTATTCTATGCACAATTTTTCAATTGCTAATTCTGTACACTGTGTTGGCGAGGACTTTCTCTGTTGTTGTTGTTGTTGTCGCTAGGATATCTTTTCCAACCGCAAACTCCCCAAGAAGACCCAAGGATCAAAAGCTTGCTGCTAGCTGATGCCGTTGATGGATATGCTCATGCTCGTGCTCATGCTCGTGCTCATGCTTCGCCTGACGTGGAGAAGCAGAAGGAAAAAAGGGTAGGGGTATTGAGTCGAGATGGTCGTGGTCGTGGTTCAATTATCGTGGGCTTGTTTTTTTTTCACGCATCAGCCTTCTTGGGAAGAGGAGGTCCAGTTCCACTCCTCGCCCTCCTTTCACGCTCTCCCACTCCATTTTCCGGAACTTTGATACGAAGCTTACTCCTTCCACTCTCGAAGCGACCGCTTGTCGCGCGCTCCCATTCGGTTGGAGATTCGTCCTCTCGGCCAAGCCAGTATCTTTTGCTTGGGAATCGGAGCAAAATTCTGCCGAGCTTTCCTTGCCAGCCTGAACCTTCCAATCTGTCTGATGCGAAAGGTGAAGGGGCCATAGTCGGGTCTGCGGTGTCTGTGCTGTAGTTGAGATTACTGTTGCTCGTTTGCGCAACATATTGCCGTAGCATAGATCGCGCATATGACATGACTACGATGCAGAAGTAGATTCTGACGAGGGTGAAAAGTGCGAGAAGCGCGATGCTGGTCATGCTGTCGCTTTGAAGGACTGCGCCTCCGAGTCCGCCCGTCTCGTATGTGTGTCCGTATGCCACAGCTTCTTGTCCGGAAAGGATGCCCGACGCAGGCTTTGCGACTACCTCAACATTCGACACGTTGACTTCGGGATCTGTAAAACCTGCTGTCTCGTCCATGCTGCCCGCCGGGCCGCGCAGTGGATTCTCAAGTCCAGGTTCTTGGATGACTTTGGTCAGGACCATGAACCATGCTGTGCCGAACAATGCAGTATACACGCTGTTGATCACAGCATCCAGTCCATAGACGTATGCCAATGCCACGTTCCGCAATGGGTGGTCGGGCCTCCTAATGCTGGGCATAAGCCATGTTACCAGCGCAAGAACGAGGAGCGAATAGATGTAGTGCGAAATCTGGAGCGGGTTCAGATGGTAGCCCGTGAAGATAGCAAGGACGCCATAGAGTCCGGTGACCTTGTTGAATATGAGGGTGAGGTTGATGAATTCGGCGGCGGTTCGGAGGGAGATGAAGTGCAGCAGGCTCTGTGTGCGCGATGTGTCAGCCATTGAGCGTCTTTACGAGCTCCGAAGGCATTTGCTCACCCTCGGCTTGGGGAAGCGCAATATGGTGGTATGCGCCATAGTCGGACGTGATGCAGCTGAAGATGGATGAGAGACGGCGGCGGCTGGTGGTCGTGTGCTTGTCGCTCTCGGGTCGCATGCGCCGCACGTGCACGTGCTCCTTCCTGGCGACGTTCTCAACAAAATCGAGTTCGACGCCTCGAAGTGGTGAAATTGGCGGTGCTGAGTTCAAGTTTCGAATCGTGCAGGGAAACACTGGAAAGCGATGTCATGTTTTCGGATCCATGCGGTAGAACTACATTAGCAGCTCTTATGTCAGCGGCAAAGCGGATAGAATACGGATACGGAATGTCTTGGCTTCCGGCGACACCACTTCTCTACTCGGGTAATCAATGTGGGAAAACGACACAATTATTACATTGAACAACTCAAAACAATCTAATCATACAATTCCCTAGCCAGACATCCACCCATGATCCCATGATCCCATGTTCACATATCCGTCTTCATACAATCGTTTAAGTATGTTAAAAACAAGCAGTCGCAGCAGTAGTGGTAGTAGTATGCGTTCGCAGCTCAAAGCCTCGACCAGAAGGTCAAGTCGTCATGAGTTGTGCGTCGTATTTCATGCATGTTGTGAGCCTGGAGTGTGCCGATGCAGCCATAAGGTGACATGTCCATGACAAGAAGTACCCAAAGACTGTGGCGTATCCTGGCCATAGTGTCGCCAGAAAGAACAAGTGACAATGTTGTGTTGACAAATGCCGAGTAATGCAGTCGCCATCGTCGTGAATCTTGTCCATCATGTAGCGCGCTCGTCCTTGCCGCCCTTGTTCTACAAGTCGCGCCAGGCAGAACGCTTGCCGCGAGGTGAGGTAGAGTCGGCAGCGCCATCAACACCAGCATCCGAAGCGATCTTGATGCCCATCTTCTCGGCGACGTGCTCGAACTTGGCTTTGGCAGGCGAAGCGTTCTTCTTCTTGCCGCTATCCTTGCTCGGAGTGCCGCTGGGTGACATGGTTGGTGACATTGGTGGACTAGCGATACCGTCGAGAGAGCCTTCCCGGAAGCGGCCGCCGGAGCCAACGCGTTGAGGAGCTCCTGCAACGTCGCGAGTCAGCTGGCCTGGACCTCGAAGCGATGGCTCGTTCGTACCGTCGAACTGTGCTGCAGCAAAGTATCCGGTCGCCAAGCCAGCTGCATGAGCGAGAGAGCCACTAGTCTTCCACTCGGTAGGTGTCATGATACGATTGCTGGGCCATTGACGGTACATGTTTGCATCGATGCTGTTGAGGCTCGTGATGCGATGTCCAGTGTCTGGGGCGCCTCCGGAAGCGATGCTGCTGGAAGCAATGCTGCGGGTGCTTGTAGTGGGGGAAGCTGGCAGTGGCATCTGGTTGCTGGATGGCAAGAGATATGTGCCGGCTCCATCGCTGGCGCGTGCAGTCGATGAGGTCTTTTCTGAACCACGAGCATCGTTGTTGCCCTCTGACATGATGACCTGGCGATCAAGAGGAATGGCCCGCTTTGGGATGAAGTGGTCGGCCAACTTATCGCCTCCAGTGGCTGGTCCAGAAGGAGAGCTGTGCTGCTGCTTGGCCCAAGCTCCGAGATTGACAGGCAGATCAGCAACGTGAGGACCCTCAGCAGAAGGCGTGAGCACAGCGTTCTCGTTCTGTGGAGCGATGACAGCTTGCTTGAGCGTATCGATGCTGTGGTTGTTGCTCTCAAGAGGTGCACGAGACGTGACTGGGATCTTCTCAGGCATTTGCACTCGACTGTTTGAGCGCGATGGGAATGCCGGGCTTGGGCGACGTGCATGAGTCTTCATCGGGCTACCAGTGGAAGCTGCCACGGCCGATGGCGCGTTCGCTGTCTGTGGGTGGGATTTCAGCAGTCCCTGGCAGTAGCCGACAAGGTAGTCGCCTGTGCGGTGTGGATCAGGTACGAAACGCTGCAGTCCGGCTTGAAAGCCCTCAATCCAAGCACGAGACTTGTTCGCGAAATTGACAGGTTCCTCACTTGGCTGAGAGGACGGCACTTCCTGCTGCTTTCCGCTTGGATCTTCTTCGATGAAGAGCCACTCGCGCTTGTTCTTCGGACTTATGTTGTCCGCGTCTCTGTTGGGAACGTCCATCTGACGTTGCTCGTGCATGTTCTCATTCATGCTCGAAGGCAGCGGTGCTTGGGTAGTGGCATCGCTGTGGAACACCGGCGTGCCTGGTGGTGGCACCTTGCCATTGTAGTCGCCAGTATCTGGTGCCCTAGCCTTCCAGGCAGATACCTCATTGGCTTGGCTGGGTGTGAGTGTGTGAACACCAGCACTCTCCTTGTCCGAGGATTCAGCGCGCTGAGGGTAGATGTGTTGGCGAGTAGAATATTCTTGCGGATTGCGGGGGAAGAAGTCGGCAGTTCCCAAGCTGGAGACGCTGGAGCTATGGAGGTGAGCATCCCTCTTCGCAGGACTGACTGTCTCATCAGATGCGCTCTTGGCTGGCTGCATGTGCTTCTGGAATGAACCCGTTCCTGCAGAGAGTGTATTGGACGAGGATTTTGCGGCTGCCGCGGCGGGAAAGCCAGGCTTGTAGACCGGGCTCATTGGGTTCAATCCTGATTTTGCATTGGCATTCAATCTGGTATCAGGAGCCTTGATGGAGACGGCATGACTGCGAGGAGACTCAATGCTGAGGTGTGCCAGTCGCTCGGTATGTGGCTGCATATTGTCTTGAGAGCCGCCCAAATTTCCAACGGCAAGCGAAAGATTTGTGCCCGGGATTGCTGGTGCTGACGGGTACGCTGGGAATGCAGGGCCGGCCATCGAGCCATCAAAGGGCGGCGGAGCGTATATGCCTGGCGGAGCCACAGCCCATGGGTTGACTGCGAAGTACTCTTCATGAGAGATTGAAGGTCTGTACTGATCTGGTTGGCCACCAACTAAAGCAGAATAGCTTCGCTGTGGTGCATGGATACCGGAACTTGGCTGCATGTGAAGAAACGGTGGTACTTGACGACGGCCTGGTGGCGAGACCGAGTCACGAGCACGCATTGCGCGTGGAGAAGTAGGGGCGTTCTGCGGCGGTTGACTCTTGAGCTTCTTCAAATCCTTGCGAATTTTGTCCATGCCTATGACAAGCTCGCGGCGTGTGGCAACCAATTCATCTTTGGCGGCTCTGTGCATAGTGCGGCCATGGATGGCTTCGTTCCTGTCGATCTGCTTTAGCTCTCCCTCACGCTTGGAATACTCAAGCTCCAATGCAGTTATCTTAGACGCATTGGACGGCTCCGGAGCGACGATGCGCTCATTCTGCTGAGAGCTGATCATATTGAGCGGACGCTGCACAGGTCCCAAGCCGACGGCGGGGGCTCGCATGATGTCAAGATTTGGCGCAGGCATGTAGAGCTGGACAGCACCGTCTTGTTCGCGAAGACGCAGCACAGTGCCATTGACAATCTGATAGAGCTGGCCTGATCTGTCTTGCGCGAGGGACCCGTCTTTTGTGGCTAGCTCCCACTCGTGATCGTGTTCGTGTTCTCCTGGACGGTGGTTTGGCGCGAATTTGATAAGGCCACCGTTGGCCTTGATGGCGCTGTATCCGAAGCGTGGATGACACAACGGGGACTGGTCAGAGGGCACGATTCTGCCTAGAAGAGCGTCAGCAAGCATGTAAGGAAGCATGTTGCCCAACTGAAAGTCCATGCCGTTCAAGTTGGAGAATGGAATGGATGCCTTACCCCCTGCTGTGACGCGCATATGTTGGGGTGAGCCGTGGGCTTTGACGAGCTCTTCGACTTTCTTCTTCTTCAGCGATGGCGTTGGAGATGGGCGCAGCTTGAAGTTTCGGCCAACCACAAGTTGACCATTTGGAGCGATCTCGCCGAGAATCTCACCGCTGGCGGGAACGATGAGGCCGGTCGGACGAGTGATATCCTCGCCTTGCACGGACAAGTTCTCCATGTTTGATCTGTTCGAAGAGACCCTGAGCGTAGCAGTGGAAGCACGAGATTTCCAAGAGCGAGCGGTGAAGGATTTCGTGCCGCGCAGGACGTGCTCTGGCTCACTTGTCAGCTCTTGCTGCAGTGACAAACCAACGTCGTGCTCCATGGACGGAGACTCGAGGAGATTCGCGTAGAAGCGCCGGTCCACGGCGTCTACCTCATCGTCGTACTCCATGATGGATGGTGTCGGGTACGTGCAGGAAGTGATGTAGGGGCAGGGAAGAAGCGGGTGAAAAGGATGCAGAAGTGTGGGGCGAGTCGCAAGTGAGCTTGAAGCGGGCTGACGGCACAACAATAGGATGCAGCGCCACGCCGTTTTCCGCGATGTTTGAAGTGAGGATTGAAGTGCAATGGCTGGTGGTTGGACCAATCATACCCTTCACAAGCTCAGCATCTTCCCCGTCATGCTCCTCGATGGACTCGCCAAGGTTGGGCTTCGACTGCGTGCCACGGAGGCGATGGAGTTCTTCAGCAGAATAGACGCGGCGAGTGGTCTTGCTGCCGCCGGTAGTCATGGTGTGAAGCCAAGAGGAGGGCCTGGCAACGGTTTGAGCTTGGGCACGCGGGCTAGCAACGGGTTTTTGCAGCTGTGGAGCACGCCTTGCTCTCACTCTGCATGCACTCACACACTACACTTCGCTTCTGTGCCTGTGCCTGTGCCTGATGACGGAGCGATTGTGATTGGGATTTGATGAGTCCGGCTTGCTGAGCAAAAGCGAGCGGTTGAGAGTTATGAAGAAGCTGGGAATGGTCGGGTTGCAATGCGTTCGGGTTCGCGACAGCGAGAGACAAGTGGTATGCGTTTGGTGATGCGTGATCGAGATGCAAGACTTGAGAGGTTGCAAGAGAGTCTTCCAGTCTTGCACTGCCCCTTGCACTGCCTGGTCTATGTTCGCCATGATCGCAGGAGCATCTCAGATTCGATCGAGACGAGAAAGAGATGTCCGCAGTCGTGCCTATCATGCTGGGTACAGCTTTCTGGTTAGGATAACTACCGTTGGGGGCGGGGAAGGTACAGTGCTCATACTTGACCTGGAGATGCACAACCTCATCTCCGACTTTCTCAATTGTTTTTTCATTTCGTCCGCCATACTATCTGCTGCTCCGACCTGCCCGGCCAAAGGCGGGTCGCGGTCGCTCACTTATACATACCACAATGATATCTGGTATCTGGCTTTCTCACTTCACAGAGTCTCATCTCATTCAATTCTCAGCTCTCAGGAATGCATCTCTACCGCAATGGCCGATCAGTTGGATTGGGTCGGCGTGGCCGGAACTATCACCAGGTGTGGGCGTCGCTGACCATGGTTGCATCCTAGGTATTTCCTTCCTCGAATCGCGAGACTGACAAGTCCCAAGGCAGCATGTATCTAAAACTACGTGGCGATCGATGTCGTCTCAAGAATGCATACGAGCATGCAGATGCTCCCAGAAATCCCCCCTCATTTGTTCTTGGTCTGCTTGTATGTGAAGCGTTTCCGGGTCCTGCCTGGTCAGTCTTGGACTCTTCGCATCTGGGTCTGCAATACTTACATGGAAAATTCTCCAAGCTTATGGCCGACCATGTCCTCGGTGATGCGGACGTCGTTGTATATCTTGCCATTGTAGACCTGGAAGACGAGCCCGACAAAGTTTGGCAAAACCGTGGCGCTTCTGGCCTGAGTCTTGATGGGCGGAGTCCTCTCACCAGGCTTCGCACGCACAATTGGCAAGCTTCAGACGCATCAGCGAGCACTCTTGGGATGGCTTGATACCCATTGGCGGCGGGAGATGGGTTTGGCGGGCTTACTGTACGATGTGTGGTCCTTGAGGCATGTATCAGCACGAGAAGTGGATGATAATTTTACTGCTGGATGTAGTTACCCTTCCATACTGATCGCGCGAACAGCGCACTCGTAGCCTTCATCGCATCGCTGTCCTGTCCTGTTGATGGACGTGCCTTCCTGACCGATGAGGTTGAGGAAGGTGCGCTGCGGCCGGAGGTTCCAAAGGGGGCAAGGCCGGAAGCTTATTTCTGATCCTGGTCAAAGTGCACGCGCGTTCGCGAGCGTAGCGCGTGTCCGTCGTGACGGTATGGTATGCCGTGAGCCAGGCATCAATCGCCTTCACCTTAGTAATAACCTCTGCGTCTTCACATTAATCACCAAAGTCCTTTCTTGCGCCTTCTCAATGTACACAACAACCTCACACCTCCTCCACCTCAACCTCCACCGCCTTCATCAGCCTCAACCTGCTTGATTCGCTCTCAGCAATCATGCCGGGCCGAGCGGGCAATCCAGGTATGGATGATAGTCCATGTAGATCAACACGCCGAAGGAAGAATAGCTCATCTCAAACCTACACAGACAGCGACACCATCCGCATTCTCATCACCACCGACAATCATGTCGGCTACAACGAGCGTGACCCCGTCCGTGGCGACGACAGCTGGAAGACTTTCGACGAGATCATGTGTTTGGCAAGGGCTCGCGAAGTCGACATGGTCCTGATGGCAGGAGATCTCTTCCACGAAAACAAGCCATCTCGCAAAGCCATGTATCAGGTCATGCGAAGCCTGCGTCAGAATTGCTTCGGCGACAAGCCATGCGAGCTGCAAATGCTAAGCGACGGCAGTGAGCATTTCGCTGGGTCACTTCTACTCATTTCATTCAGGAGGAATGTGCTAACGATTGGCAGCTCATTCAATCACGTCAATTACGAAGACCAGGATCTCAATGTGGCCATTCCAGTCTTCTCTATCCACGGCAACCACGATGATCCATCGGGAGAAGGTCATCTAGCAGCTCTTGACATCCTCTCGGTGTCTGGATTGATCAACTACTATGGTCGCACTCCGGAGTCGGACAATATCCACATAAAGCCAGTCCTGCTCCAGAAGGGCACAACGAAACTTGCGCTGTATGGCATGAGCAATGTTCGCGACGAGCGCCTCTTCCGTACCTTTCGAGACGGCCACGTCAAGTTCTTCCAGCCGAGTCGGGACACCGGAGAGTGGTTCAATATCATGAGCGTGCACCAGAATCACCACGCTTACACTGACACCAACTACCTACCTGAGCGCTTTTTGCCAAGCTTCATGGATCTCATCATCTGGGGTCATGAGCACGAATGCAAAATCCGTCCACAGACGAATTCGATGCACGGTTTCAAAGTGATGCAGCCTGGTTCCTCTGTTGCCACATCATTGGTTAAAGGCGAGGCAGTGCCAAAGCACGTTGCCATTCTAAGCATCACAGGCACAGACTATCAAACCGAGGAGATCAGACTGAAAACAGTGCGTCCCTTCATCATGAGAGAAATCTCACTGAGTGACTACCCTGAGATCCACGCGCTCGCCTACGAAAAAGACCACAAGAACGAATTGACAGCCTTTCTTGATGAGATTGTTGACGAGTTGATCAAGGAGGCACAACAGGGGTGGTATGGGCTACAAGCGGAGCGCGATGAGATGGACGAGGAAGAGCAGCCACCGCTACCGCTCATTAGACTGCGCGTTGAGGCCACGCCACCTGAAGGAGGCCAACCATTCGACTTTCCAAATCCGCAACGCTATTCAGCTACGTTCGCCGACAGGGTGGCCAACGCTAGCGATGTCTTGCAAGTGCATCGTAAGCGAGCAGCAGCTACTGGCAAGCGAAGACAGCCAGATGAGCCAGACCAGAGAATCCTGCAGCAGACCGAATTTGACTCTGTCGCGGTCGAGAAGCTGGTCAATGAGTATCTTGCTGCGCAGTCGCTTCAAGTCTTGCCGTCCAATGCTTTCAGCGATGCAGTCAGCCAATTCGTCAACAAAGATGACAGGCATGCTATGGAGCAGTTCTTAGCAGATAAGCTGGACGATCAGCAGCGCGGACTCGTTGGGCCAGCAGACGAAGCCGAGGAAGAAAACGACGAGGCGTTTGACGAAGACCAGATCCAAGAAGCCATGGAAAAGAACCGTCAAACCCTCGAAGAGCAGTATTCTAGTGGCGTACGCTCTCGCCGACGGAGAACAGACATCAACCCAAAGCCAGATGGATGGGACAGTGATGTTGCTGGTCACTGGGAAGATAGCATCGGCGCGATTCGACATGTGGACGGCGATGCTAACGGCGACGAAGACGATGCTAGCAGCGTCGCTTCTGGACCACGGCCGGCAAGAGGAAGAGGCAGTCGTGGCGGAAGAGGTGGAAAGACAGCCGCAGGGACCACACGCAAGACCACTGCTGCCCCGAAGAAGGCGCCTGCGAGCAAGGCTACTACTGGACGGGGCAAGAAGAAAACACAATCGGAAGATGAAGACGAGGATGTGGTTATGATCAGTGATGACGACGAGGATGAGTCGCAAGGACTTTTCGTCACTCAAGACACGCCGAGAGATCCAAGTCCGCCCAAGAGAGCCGCGGCGCGTGGAGGCAGAGGCAGAGGCAGAGCTGCTGCCACGACTTCGCGATTTGGCGGCACTCAGTCGCAGCTCAACTTCGGTACCCAGGCTAATAGCAGGGCAGCAGCGACAGAACCGGCTGCTTCAAAACGTCACGAGCCTAGCGAAGACGAGATTAGCGACGATGACGATGCCTTTGAGCCGCCTCCGCCTGCCCAGCGCAGCGTCAGGACTGGCAGACGATAGAAGATCGTGGACGCCGCTGGGACTCACATTCCTTGCTGATTTCTGCCATAGTATTATTAGCGTAGCACAGCGAGGCGCTGGTTGAATTTGGGTCGTTCTCCAAAGCTGAAAAGAGGAAATCTGCAGTGAAAATCGATTTACTGGCCATGTGAGTGCAAGTCCAATTCAAACTCCGTTGATAGTAAGCCATTCAAGATCTCTGCAGCACCCAAGCTGTTTTCCCTTGCCCACGACCCGTCAAGCTTCGCAGCTGCGCTTCACTAGAACTACGCGAACAGCCGATCTTGAAAAACATTCTCCAAGTATTCAACCTACCTTTTTTTTCAGCAAGCATACCTGCTATTCTATATCACATCTGTTCCCAGAATTTCCCGCGCCTCCGACATGCCCTCTCCTCTTCCGCAGATTGTCTCACCGCCGCCATCTCGTCCATTCTAACGCCGAGGTTTTCTTTTTCGCTTTCCTCGAGTCGAGAGCCCCAACCCAAGGGTTCAAATCCTCGATGGTGATGCTCCATATTACGCAAAATTAAGGACAGCTCACGACCGTCTGCCATCGAAATTTTTTTTCATTGTCGAAGGTATTCGGCAGTACAAGAACGTGGAACGTGGAACGTGGAACGTGGAACGTGGAACGTGGAACGTGGAACGAGAGAATAGGGTATCAATCAAAAAAAAATCCCAACGAAGATAGCTTGTCGACAGAAACGAAAGTTTGTGTGGTGACTGAGAGGAAAGAGCGGTGATGTGATCGCGAACATACATCTGCCACAGTTCTTCTCCGGGGGAAAATTTTCATCTCTCATCAATCTTGTTTGTAGATTAGATTGCCGGACCGCAATTGAACAAAGCGATGCATGGAATGCTGCGATGAGCGGACACGAGCGAAGCTTATTATATAATATCTACAGAATCTAGTTAGGCAACATGATAACTTACAAGCGCAAGGAGTGTTGCTTGGCCGTGATGACATTGTTCATACCACTTCAAGTCATCACAGCCCGCAAGCTGCTGCTGCTCTCGAGCCATCAGACGCTCTTGGCTGCAGTGATGATATTTGCGCTATTTGCCTTGCCAGTCTGATGTGTTTAGAGTCTTGCATTGGCAAAATCTCGTCGCTGCTTTGCATTGAATTTTGTCCCCGTCTCGAACGTGATTAGATTGTTGGCATGGAGTAGTGGTCCTGTCACGGCTTGAAGCGAGCAGGATCAATATGTGGATGTAGGGCGCTGACCGAGGCTTGTTTTGGCTTTGAGTGGTCGGAAGACATTGACGCTTCTGTGACACGGGAGAGGAGGACACAGGGCGTGACATGCACAGCAAACATGTGGAACTGTGCGTAGCCGTGGTATCACGACAGTGACTGGAAATTTCGGTGCTGCAGTAACGCTGAATAACGGCTCGTGATACAGGTGCTTCGCTCAATTTGTTGTGTCGCTGAACGCAAGAACGCCGAACATGTCGCTCAAGACCGGAATGCAAAATTTTTTTCGACCCACCGTGACCATTTGATGTACTCAACGGGTAAGATCACTGTCGACGTTCCTGCTGCTCGCGCTGTCTCTGTCGCTCCTGCTGTTGACGCGTCTCTTCCATCTCGCGAATGCGTCGCTGCTGTTCGATGAGCAGCATCTGCTGGTACTGGTAAATGGTGTCATTAGCACTCTGACTACCACTTGTCGTCGTGCTCGCGCTTGATGGTTCTGCTTCCGCGCGGCTCCCGTACGTGTTGTCGACCGCAGATCGTGGTTCATACTGGGTCAATCTAGGGTGTTGCGGTCCTACAGGACTC
Source organism: Pseudocercospora eumusae (assembly GCA_001578235.1). Lineage (NCBI taxonomy): Eukaryota > Fungi > Ascomycota > Dothideomycetes > Mycosphaerellales > Mycosphaerellaceae > Pseudocercospora > Pseudocercospora eumusae. The sequence continues at coordinate 57,705 of LFZN01000050.1, forward strand.
TGTGGTTGCGACTGAGCATGGCGTCGGTCATCTTGCGCTAGTTGCCGTCGAAGCCGATTCTGTTCTTCCAGATGTGCTAGTTGGCTTGTGTAGTCTGTGAGAGCCTCGGTACCCAACGGCTGGAACCCATTCGTTTGTCCTTGACCAGTATTTATTGGTGAAATACCATTACTTGTGCTGTAGTCAGTTATGCTATGGTACGTTCGACATGAGGGAGCATACCTCAAATCATTTCTAGTCCCATTCGACCTGCTAGTGCCTCCGTTGGTGCGACGATTGGGATTCGCCATCAAGAGTTGTATCGACATCTGTGCTTTTCAGTAGTAGATGATGCAGCCGATTGGTGGTTAATGTAGTGCTTGATGTGATCTGAAGAGAGTCCGGGTGGAGCCTCAATTTTCAGTCAGGCATCGCTCTATACCATCGGACCGGAAGGCTAGGCCAACACGATCAAAGCAAGAGGGGAAGTAGATGAATGCGAGTGCCCACGTTTACTTCATTATGCACGCTGCTCCTCGTTCGCAGCCCGGTGCCCTATCACCTCCATGGGACTTCGTGGCGGCGGCTTGAATCCTTCCCGTAGTTCTAGTCTAGATGCTAGGGTAGGGCCAATGATTATTAGAAGAGCATCGAGGGCTCAGCTCCACGCCTAGCACGTCTCAAATGCATAACTGATCCAAACCTCTGCAGGACAGATGCTATTGAGATTTGGACTGGTCGCTTGATGCTCAGCAGCATAATCGAGCACGGTAGCCATGCCAGCGAATGGCAATAGGTGTACGTCCGAAGCGCGATCTACGCCGCATTAGAACAGTATTTGGAGAGGTGAGAGCTCCTTCGAGGGGAAGGATGCTGAGGAGCTCCCTCGATCTGGGCCTTCGCAGTGCTGCGAGCTCGCTGGTGAACACATGCTCTTTCTGTAGCGCTGAACACACGCTCTTTCTGTAGCGCTGGACGACGTCTGGCGATCTTGGCATGAGGATAGGAGTTCGCCAACCTGGTACAGGCGCGACCATTAAGTCCAGGCGAACGTTAACAGCTCACTCCTTGTGCTGGCAGGTGTACATGCCACCGTGAGCGTGAGCGTGAGCGTGCCCTCCCACCGAATCCTTTCTGAGCCTATGCTGAGATTCCGCCCGTCGGAAGCCTAGTTCACTGTAGAGTACGGGCGTGCTGGCCAGGTAGCTCAAATGCCATCATGCTATGTCGCACTGCAACTCCCTAATACTGGGAAAGGTGTTGTTGTCCGAAGCTTCCAAATCGCGATTACTCTTCGGCCAAGTGGTGAATATAGTGGACGGTCGCGATTGCTTCAAGACTGGTAGATAGTGTACCTTATATACAACTGACAGCGAGGATACAAGTACATAGTAGTTGTCCCGCTGCAGTCCAAAGAAGCAACATACCATGCGGTATACTACTCACCTATTGCTTTCTGACGTGGGTGAAGAGGCAGCTCGGGCCAAACCCGGCCGAGAGAAGCGCGATCCTTTCGGCGTCGACCACACATGCTGCTGGTGCACCGTATTCACCTCACCAGCGCGACCAGCTTCTCAGCGACACACTCCTACGCCGACACCTCATCCCATTCCTTACGAACACGTCAAGCCCGGCGTCGAAATTGAGCTTCGTCCATTGAGCCCGCGCACACACTCCTGGTCTCGTGCATCATCTTCACGTGCTAGCGGCGCAAGTGAAGGCGCACAGCAGGCGCCGCCGCAGCAGCAGCCATGGACAACGATGCAAAGCCTTCCTTCCCTGCCGAAGCCCCCGCAGGCACATCTTCCAACTCACCGACCGCCAACTCTGCCAGCAATACCGCGTCACGACCCGGGCCTGAAGATCCCGCACTTGATTCCAAACAGGAGCGCGACCTCGACGCCGAAATTGCCCCAGCCGACAGCATGACCGACCAGAACGCTGCTACAACCGCGCAGCCGGCGGCCGAGCAGTCGAATGGGCTGCCCAACATTGCCAACATTCCTGCAGTCGTGGAGCCGCGCATACCACAGAAGAAGGATACCAGCTTGCGCGAGTTCCTTGGCAAGATGGACGACTATGCGCCGCTCATCCCCGACGCAGTCACCGACTACTATCTTACACTCGCCGGCCTCCCTCCTCCGCCAGAGACGGATCGCCGACTCGCGCGGTTACTGGCTCTTGCCACGCAGAAGTTCATTGCCGACATCGCGAGTGACGCCTACCAGTACAGTCGCATAAGAAGCACGAATACCACATCAAACAACCCGCTTACCGGACTGGGAGGTGCAGCGGGTATCAGCATGGGAGGTGCTGGCGGCGACGAGGGCACAGGAAAGGGCAAGAAGGATGCAGGAAAGAGCGCGCCACTTGGTGGACCACGAGCAGGTTACGGCGGTGGGGGCGCAGCTGGTGGCCAAGGCCGGACTGTCCTTACTATGGAAGATCTGGGCATGGCTGTGGGAGAGTATGGCGTCAACGTCAAGAGAGGTGAATTTTACAGATAAGCAGGCAGTCTCCTTGCCACACTGGCTCTGCAACAGGGCCTGGGTGTCTATACTTCTATGGGACCAAGTTAAGCGGAATCAGAGCTTGAGAGCGGCGTTTGGAATGGATTTGCATATCACGGCGTAACGACATCACTGGGTGTGATTCTCGGCCGGCGAGCCTTGAGAACCGCCTAGGTATGATTTTGGAATGCTTCAGCCTAGCTTTGATAGCAGGTGGACGAGCTCTGTAACAGTACAAAATACTGATTTATGTACTATCAAAAATCCTTTACACCAGCCACGCCTTCTAGAGCCGGAAGGCGGGGCACTTTCTGAACCCGCCTGGTCGCCCTCCAAGAATGTTCAGCCTCACGACGTTCAAAGGCTAGTATCGACTGACGACTACTGCGCATTGATGTGAGAGTCTCGACATGAGACTAATCAAGTTGGGAGCACTAGAGTCGATTGCTAACCCATTACAGTCCAAAAGCATACGCGATCCTTTCACACGTCGGGACCACAGATGAAGTCAAATCTTCTCCTCATCAGGCCCGCGTACCGTGGATGGCTATGATGACATCTGGATCGACATGCGTTGCATTCACAAGAGCTCCAGTGCTGAACTCAGCGAAGCCATCAATACCATGTTCAGATGGTATCAACAAGCAAGTGTCTGCTACGTCTACCTCACCTGGACGATTTTGGCGTGGCGTTGCACGAGAAGGGCTTCGGTGACGAGTTTCTCTACAGCTGGACACTGCCGTCACTCATCAAGTTCTTCAACCGAGACTGGAGCCATCTTGGCAGGACATCAACATCAGGCTGGATGCTATGCTGTCGGATGCTCATACTCGAGACTACTTTCTCTGGCTCCTATCAAAGGCTACAGGGATTGATAAGAGCTTCTTTTATTCTATGGGTACCAGGGATGTCTCAGCAAGCCATTTCACTTCGCATGTACTGGGCATTGCAACGTCAGACTTCTCGACTTTCTCCATTCAGATGCTCACAGGGGTCCTGAAAAACTGATTGCACATTTCGCTTAGAGATGTTGGGCATGAGTGTCTTCGACATCGGCAATAGCTATAAAAGCCAAGAAATGGGCACGGCTGACACCATGACTCCATGTGATCTGAATACGAGCCGGTGTGCCGACTCGAAGGTCGACTCGTCCTGTATCATCTACCTTTCGCTACATCCATACCCACCTCAGTCCCGGGCAACTCTTGTCTCTCTCGATCATGCGGAGCTTCAACGGGCGCAAAGGTGTGGTTCTGAGGGAACTCATTGAGATGTCCACCACCTGGCTCAAGTGTCATCGTCTTGTGATCGATCCCGTTTAAATATACTGGTGCGCTCGGGGCTGTGCCTGGAGACCTTGTCCAGCCGTCATATGGCGGGCGCAGCGGCGTCGACTGCGAGCTGCTGTCGTCGTGTCGTCTTCTGCAACGCATGAAGAACCACGTCGCGAACCCAGCTAGACCTGCTACAAGTGGTATGCCCACGCCGAGACCCACGCCCAGGCCAATTTTCAATGCTTCTCGCTGTCCTGCTTCTTGGTCGCCCTCCGTGACAATCCTGAAATCGGAGCTATTGCTGCTGCATTCGGTGCAGTTCGGATATTTGTTTGTCGCGTATAGGAACAGATGAAAGGGTACATGGCGGGTGCTGAAGTTCGTTAGTGTGCACTGTCCAGAGTCTGTGTGGAAGTGGAAATACAAGTTTTGATTGATCAAGCGCGGAGTCCAAGTGTAGTTTGTGTATATCGAACTGCTCACGCCGCCTGTGTCTTTATGTCAGTCTGCGTAAGTAGTGCTGGAGGACGTGACTTACGCAGCAAGTATTCCATGTCCATACGACCTTTATCATCCGGACCTTGCCACAGCTCGAGAGTGATATTTGGCCATGTCGAATCGAAGAAAAACGTTGGCTTTCCAAACAGCCTGTATTTCTGAGGAGTGGTCGGATACGTGATTCGTAGAGAATGTTTAGCATTTACAAGTTGCAGTGTGAGGAGGAATGATAGTGTGAGTGGCAGCCAACACGAAGACCGCATATCTGCTGTAGCTCAGGCTTGAGAACTTTCCCGCGCGCAAAGTAGAGAGTTGGTAGAGGGCATTATGATAAAAGTTTCATAGATTACTTCATGCGGAGGGCACTGTCAATTCTTCCCATGGCCACTTCCAGCCATATTCAGCCGCGTCTCAGTTCACGGCCAACTGGTTGGTATCGCGGCTGAGCCTGATCGTCTGTTGCACAGGGCAATGCACATGCTTGCAGATTTCGATGACAGCCATTCAGCTTCGCAGCTAGAGAGCCATGGCGTCTAGAGAAGGATTTGAATTTTGATGTGCGGCTCGCGTGGCTGTTTCTTATTGCGGGATCCCAAGCGTGCCTTGTATGATGTACATTCGCGTGGTCCGGACTTGATGTGAGGCTCAAGGCACATTCGGGTTGCCAAAATCGTACCAAGGTGCACAGAAGCTGGCATAGGGCAGGTTGTCTGTCGACAAGTATTGAAGCGGCGTTGGATGGTGTAAGAAAGGAAGTCTTGGCGGCCAATCCGAGAGCGAAAACTTTAAAGTCAGCGTGTACGGATATTAGTAGAACTATTTTTAACCATTCTCCCGGGCCAATATGATGACCGGAGATTCTGCTTTGTGAGGTCTGCTAGTGATCGGATTGGCTTCGAACGATGGCAGAGAAGGTGTGAAAATACTGGACCTGCGCAGTCACGGGGTCTCGAAAATTGTCTTGTTGATCGAGAGACGCTCTCCAGGCTCCAGCTGCCATATGCCATTTATATGCTCTAGACAAGTTTTTGATGGCCACTACCACCCCAAACAACGTACGCAAGCTGCGAGTTCCGCGCAGAACACCGAGAGCGTGAGTTCCAACACCAGCAATAGAGCTTTTCTGGCATATCCGCTGATCGATCCAGTTGTCAGCAGTGCCGTGCTGGAAAAGTGAGATGCTCAGGCGAACATCCGTGCACACGATGCGTACGGCGACGTGAGAACTGTACGTTTCCATCGGACGAACCCCATATATCAGTGCCAGAAAGGTCAGCCTACTTGCAAAATGCTAAGACACTACGTGTGGCTAACTCTCCTTGTGCAGCTATCTGGCCGAGCTGGAAAGACAAGCAGCGGCTGCTGCAGCAACAACGTCTCCGTCTTTCCAGCTGCAATCGCCGCCAAGCAATGTGCATTCGAGACCTGCTACGGCTCCGACGCCTCGTCACCATAGCTTTGGATCTGGCGATCGACAGCCCGCTCGGGTTGACGCTGGGGCTCACTCGACGCCTCCGACCAAATCAGCTCTATCACCCACAATGAGTAGGATACCAGATGTCGAGACAGCAAAAGCAGCCACAGTCGGTCCCTGGACTCCACGAAATCCACTAATCGAGACACAATTTCTCAAGGATCACACCGGTAGGCATCGTTTCCTGGGACCAACTTCGACGTGGGCATTCACTAGGCGACTTACTTTCCTGCTTGAGCAATATGAGCCTCAGCAGGAAGCGACATTGTCCCCATTCTTCATGGATGGAGCAGCATTCCACCTCAAGTGGGCTGCCAAGCCTACCGTAGAACGTTCAGATCTCCAGGGCCTGCCTCCGAAGAATTACGTGGAGTACATGTACTCGACTGTCAAGTTCCAGCTAGGCGACCTGTTCTCCATGGTCGATGAGCAAAGCTTCTTGCAGAATTGGCGAGCGTTCCAAGAAGATCCGTGGGCTACAGTACAACAGCATCGCCTATGGTTCGTAGAGTATTTATTGTTCCTCGCCTTTGGCAAGGCTTTCCTTGGAGAGTCGGATGGGTCGAATGCACCCAAAGGTCATGAGTTTGCGGCTCGTGCCATGTGTCTGCTTCCAGGTCCTTTCGAAATCCACCAAGAAGAGCTGCTTGGAATTGAGGTCCTTGCGCTCGTGGCATTGTACTTCCAATCGATTGACATGCGCATCATAGCATATCAGTACATCGGACAGGCCGTTCGACTGTGCGGAGTAGAGGGCATACACCACGATGTGCCTGATGCGTTAGTCGGGAGGCAGAAGTCGGCCAGAGCAAATTTACTGTGGTGGAATGTTTACAACCTGGACAGGTACTTCTCTGCTCTGATGGGCTGCTCGAATTCCATCTCAGATGAGCAGGTGTCCGCAGAGATGCCATCGGTAAAAGACAAATCGCTGTACGCCACCGCGCTAACACTGCAAATCAGTCTATCAAAACTGGTGGCAAAGACTTGCACCACAGTATACCATGTCAGCGGCGAAGGCTTGGGTGGAGACTATGTCAAGAATACGACGATCATCTTACACGCTCTTGCCGAAGTGTCGCAAGAGTTGGAAGCAGTCATGCCCAGGTTTTCCAAGGACACGCCGACGGACTTCCCACAGGTGTTCTCTCATGTGACTCTATCATATCACCACTGCATCGTGCTGGCAACCAGACCGCTGATCGCATGGCTATTACTGCTTGCGCTGCCTCCAGCCTCGACTGATCTTCAGAACTTGGCACCGCCGATTGCCGCATTGTTGCAGACTTCAGCAGAATCAGCACTGTCGATCCTGGCGGTGCTTTACAAGTTTGCAGGAAACGATCTTCTCGAGACATTCTTGCCTTTCCATCTGGAATTCGCATTCTCAGCGACGCTGCTTTTGTCAGTCCTTGACGCCATTCTGCCTGAGCATGTGCCGGACCGTGCTTGGCAGCGCCTAGCAGAGGGCGTTCTACAGAAGATGCAAAAGAAAGGCAACATTGTCGTGCCACTGCGTATGGCAGAGCTGCAGCGTCTGGAAGAATTGCTCAACCAGCACAGACGTCCTCCGCCACCTACTGCAAATGTGGCGATTCCGACTGATGACGGGCTTGATGGTGGCGGCATCATGATTCCTCCCGGGGACTTGACGAATGTTGGTGAAAATGCTGGCTTGGACAGCGGCATTGATTTCGATACGCCATCATCTTGGGATGTGCTCTTTGGTGCTTGGCCTCCAACCAACAGTGAGCAAATTCTGGAGTTGGCGGATGAGCTTGATCTGGGCGACTTTAATGCGCCGATGTACTTTCAAAATTGAGCTCACGAAAATCTGAGCCCGCTGAACTGGCAGCGCTGACAAATGCTTCAGCAGAACTAGATAAATGGCATATGACTACAAGAGACCTCGTTGCAGCGGCACTGGTCTCTTGCGTGAGCGAAGCAATGAGGAGATTGAATGCACTTGACTTGTGCTAATGAATAGCAGAACCACAGAAATAAGTCAAAAGGGAACCTGCGTGTTCTGGGAGGAGATGTAGGAGGCGTGAGGGCGGGAGCATAGGTGAAGTATAGCGGAACATCTACTGCAAGAACCCAATCAGGGTATCGAGCATCTCTCCAGTATCCTCGTCTTCCGTCGTGCCTCCTTCAAGTCCGTTCTTTTGTTCTTCCAAGGAAGCTCTTATCACGGCCAGGCCACCTTCGAGTTCTTTCGATACTTTTGTCCTCACCTCGGCATCTTCAGCTACTAACCATGCAAGGATCACATCGGTCATCTGCAAGCAGAAAAGCCCGCCATCGAGACGTCTCGAGAACCATTCGGCTTCACGCTCATCGATCTCGTCATCGGAAAGCGTCTTTTGCTCCAGCTTGATTTCCTTGTCCACGGCGGCGACTCTTCGGGCGTAGTCGCTGCGCAATTGCAATAGTCTTGTAATTTTTTCGAGCTTTTTCTCAGTGAACTTCGCAAGCGTACGGATCCGCGCCGCAGACTCGCCCGGAAGTAGTCGAAGGAGAGCTGAGAATATGCCAAGTAAGTGCTCGATATTCGCAGCATCTTTGCTCTTCATGAACATGCTGAAGGTCGTCTTCAACCCTGCAGCTTCGACAATCTTCTCGCACACCTGTGAAGATGCAAGGCCTTGGCCATTAGTTGCGTGGTCGAGCACTCGAAGGCCTCTTTGTGATATGTTTTTTGTGCCTTCCTTGAGCATGATGAGCATTAGCTCAACGCCTTCGGCTTCGACGAATTTAGTCTTGCCTTCTGCTTCATCAACCACGCAGGTCAGAGCGTCGAAAAGATTCTCGACATACTCTTCCTCCGAGGTATCCTTCTGCGGATCTCGTTTCCGGTATGCTGCCAGTAGTTGGAGGAAGAGGTCCACACCATCAATCTCGATCGCTAGTCGTTTTCGTAGCAGCGAAGACGATTGAAGCAGAACCTGCAGCACCTCCGCCGCGTACTGTTTGTTCTGCCCAACGGGCTTCTCAGGTGCTTTTATTCTATTGCAAAGCCACATTAAAACCTTTTCAGTGCCGATCTTCTCCGCGATCGCCTGCTGTCCTGCCAAACTCTCCATCACCGACAGACTGTGATAGACTCCACTCCGGTCACTCTCGTTTTCTTCGTCAAGGCGACCAAGATTGCTCATGAGCAGGTCCATAAGATCCGCGTCAAGTAATGCGGACACCAGAACATCCCAGTGCTCTTGCTCAGCTTCCACGTCCTCGTCAAGCAACTCAGAGATAATCTCAATCGCTCCTATCGCTATGTCTGTGTTGTCGTGCGCCAGCAGTCCAACCAAACTTGCTACACTCCCACTTTCCGCAAACTCAGGAAACAAGTCTGGGTGCTCACTTAACAAACTCCAGCTCTTGATCTCAGCGTCCAAATCCGCTTCGCTCCCCATGAACTTCGCCGGGTCCGATTCAAATTTTGCGCGCAATTCCGCATTCCTGCTCACTTTCTTCTCAAAGGTATTCGCTAGTCGCCTCAGCCATGCAGAATCGATCTTTTCCTCCGTATAAGTTTCTCCATCTTGTTCATTGATATAGTCAAGAGCTTCTGCTGCATCACGGGTCATTCCGCTGCCAAAGAATTTCCCGTCCTCGTCGTCGCCATCGTCCTCGGGCGGCAGTTCCGGTCCGGCTTCGAGGTCATCGTCGTCTTCTGCGTCTTCTACTGAAGCTCCATTTCCATGTGGTGACGAGCCGTTGGAGAGTTTGCTTGCTTTGTACACTTCTTGAGCGTTGGGCTCTTCAAATTTGCGTTTGTTGGACACAAGCGGTAGGTTGGGCTTCTTGAAAAGCTCGTCGACGGAGGTCATGGCGTATATAAGTGGTGTTACTTGTGCATGTGGTTTGCGTTTCCTGCCCTGCAATGGATCACGGAGAGCTTTTGGAGCGGAATCAAGTCCGCCTCGGACCGAAGATCCTTGCAGGAATCTAGAACTAGTTCTATTCTATTCTACCTCACCTTTTCACCTCTCTACAATCGGATCATGCTGGAGTGTCTTAGCAATATCATATGATAACCGGCACAATCTACGCAATGTCGTTTCCGCTTCTATATTTTGTCGTCGCCAGGGAGAGAGGTTCGAAAGGCCCCAAAAAGCTTACAATAACAGGAATAATAGGCCCGACTTGAGAGGTTCGGCAAGGATAGGTATGTATGTACACATGTATGAGCGGGTTCGATGGAGAGCTCGAGAGCCCGACTACTTAGACAAAACTCCGGCACTCGTCAATCCGGGAGACACTTGCCAAATCTCACTGAAAGCTCATCGGCTGCCAATTGCATAGATATACATGAATACTGATATCCAGCACATCGCTATGCGGAGCTGGTCCGGTCCTTGCTCGTCATGCCATCAGTGCCTTGCTCCCTGACAAAGCATAACGATATCGCAACTCTCGCAGTTTACCCGACATCGACCAACGAATGGTGTCACTGCTTGAGCTACCATGAAGAACGTCACTACTCTTTTAGAAAGGAATATGCGAGTTGTGAAGAACTCAATAATAACGAGCTCTCGGAATCCCAATGCCATGGGATAGGCGTATAGCTCATAAACTCTAGAGCTGCTCTGCCTGCGGCTGCGTCTCACAATATGCTCGCAAAAAGGTCAGCGTACGAAAAGTCAGATCCAACTAAAACATGAGAGTCAGTGGCCATGCCTCACCAACAGCTATATACGCCGTCATCTTCACAGCAACAGGCTTCGCTATCATTGCAGTGGCTGTGCGGCTATATACTCGGCTCAAAATCGTCCGAAGGATATGGTGGGACGACATTCTCATGACGCTGGCCATCTTCTTCACGTGTATATTTACGGCAGTCATAGCCGTTGAGAGTAATTGCGCTTTATGCACCAACGACATGACAATTGCTGATGCTACTTAGCATACTGTGGTTTGGGGCGGCATCAAGCCAGTCTGACCACGGAGCAGAAATCGAATAGGCTGCTCTGCTTCTGGCTGAGTGTCTACTTCTACCAGATTGGCCTCGCTCTGGCAAAAGTGTCCATTGTGGGTATCGTCTTGCGATGTGCGGAACTCCAATGCTCAATTGATACGTCCCACAGATCGCTCAGTGCCTCCGGGTATTCGAACCAGTCCGCATATTCCGCTATATCGCGGGATTTCTTGGGCTCATTGTTATCGCATACACAATCACGACCTGCTTCGTGACACTGTTCATGTGCAAGCCGATCTCGTATTTCTGGCATCCGGAAAGAACAGGACATTGTCTCACAGCAAGACCAATATGGTAAGATTCGGAACCATCACTGCTTACTACACTTGCGAGCTGACATCGTTTACCAGGTTCTTCAACACAACCTTCAGCATCGCAACAGATATTGCAGTCGCTATTTTGCCACTGCCAGTCATAAACACTTTGCGTCTACCGAAACGGCAGAAACAAATGCTAATGGCCATCTTTGCCCTCGGAGGATCTGTATGCTTGATCAGCCTCATACGCCTCTACAGCCTCTATGCTGTAACTCATAACCATGATGATACCTGGGAAGATCCCCAAGCATCCGTCTACTCAAGCATTGAAACACTGGTTGCCATCATAGCCGGCTGTCTACCAACGTACAATGCGTTCCTGGCCAAACACTTCCCGGGAATGCATCAACGATTTGCAATGCATAGGAATGTGACCCCGGTCTTGCCGTCTCTGGATATCGATGCTGCTTTACCTGTCCAAGAGTCTACTCCGCGAGCTGGAAGCGTCTCCAAGGATATGGACACGGTGGAGAGTGGGAGCGTAGACGAGACCAACTTGAAGTCAGGACACATCTCGCAAGAAACAACGGTGGATCTGACATTGGTCCGGAACGAGACCGAATCGGCTTCCGGCAAGAAACTAGATCAGGATTGTGAAAAGGAATGGCATGAAGTCAAACAGGACGATGACAGCGTCACCGTGGCTGAGCGAGGGCCATCTTAACTCTCAGGCATGCGATATGGAGATAAAGTTAACAGGACATTGATGAGAGGACATCATCAGGGCCTTTGGCAGCGCGCGAGGTCGATTGCGCCTTAATGAACCAGTGCACAGTGGCCGAGCGACAGTGCGAGCGCAGAACAGATTGCGCGAATAGAATCAGTTGCGTGCGGACATCAAATTCAAAGTCGGCTTTTCCATCACATAAGTTTCTATTCGTTATCATAGCATAATAAGTCTGGCGCAATCACCTATCGTTCTTTCATTGCCGATGGGCGAACAACGTATAGAAAAAGTCCCCCCTCAAGCTTCAAGGCACCGACTCAACCCCATCCCGCCACCGAAGTCAGACAGCTCACGCATACTGCAATCAAGCATCACAAAACCTCCCTCTCATACTCAAGGCCACATCCACTCGACATCCAGTCAAAAAGAACCCCCTCAATCCGCCCTCCCCTTCTCAAGTATCATACTCCCACTTCCCAATCTTGCCCCCTCGCCCACTCACTTTAGGCGCAGAAGAAGCCCTCGCCATCTTCAAATCCGCCGTTTTCGAATACTCCTGCGCCAAACGCGCACACACTTTCTTATGGTGTTTGGTATGTGCTTTTTTGCAATCTCGTGAACAATACACGACACTTTTGCAGGAGTTGCAAGGTTTTAGGTTTGGGGATTCGTCTGGGTCAGGGGAGGTCTCGAGTTTTTTGCAATTTGCGCATGAGGAGGAAGAGGAGGAGGAGGCTGGGGGGTTTGTGTTAGTTATTCTACTTGGCTGGTGCGTTTGAGGAGAGCTAGGATATTGGGTGTGATTGATATACATGAGGATTCTGTGACTACGTCTTGATGGTGAGAGGTTTCGAAGGTTTCTGGTTTGGTTTCAGACATTGTGGCGAATGTTTTGTGTTTTTTTTATCAGGTACAGTTCATCTCGAGATTTTTGGGAGGCAGGTGCGATTCGTTGTTGCCTGAGGCTCTGTTATATATAAATTTCTCAAACTCTGTCGTGAGGTTCCTTCACTTGTCGTAATACAGATACATAGTACAACGCCGGCCGTAAAGAACAAGTTGGAAAAGGCCCTAGAACTATTTGTCGCGACTTGACCGCGCAGCTCTCGTCGCTAATGTCTTTCTCTACATGCCCAAGGTATCAATCACACCCTTCCCTCGCTCAAGGTTTCACAATCCCATCATGAACATCTTCCTTAAAATTCGTCTTGTTTTCATGCGCCATGAGCTCTGCTCGATTTACAACATTCATACCCAACTGGTATTTAAAATCCAAGGTGCCTTGGCTCGTAATACATTGCTGAATCTCCCCAGTGCATTTATCGAACAACACGATCAACGTTCCACTGTTGTGAAGCTTGTCACCTGGGTGGAGTCTTGACCGGCCGAATGTTAGCGAGAAGGAGAAGGAGGAGTGTTCCGCTCGGATACTTAATGAACCCATAATCTTCAAATTCTCTATGTAACTGCGTGGGCGGGATCACAGTCTTGGTGCAAGACGACTTCAAGATCTAGAATTTCGTCGGGACCCCATTTTATGGATCATGTCTTGAAGGGAGTTGGTGGCGTTGAGGTGGGTGATCTCTGTGTCATTTGGGCAGGAGCTGGGGGGACTGAAAGGCACCAGGCGTCGTTGTCGCTTCTGTCCGAATTTGAGGCTGCTGCTGATCATTAGCTGAAAGTTTCACGATGGAATTTGCCAAGTATCAAACTGAAGGCATGCAAAAGGGTATCGCGAGTGTGATATGCAGGTGATTGGTCGTCTCTATGTCTATCGTGGCTACTTCAGTCACGCAGCAGGCTGTTCGAAGCCGGCGTCCTATTCATCTCAAATTGGTCTGCTTGGGGTGACAGGTGGCAGGTCTAGAGCAAGGTCTCGCCAAGTGCAGTTTGTGTGTGCCCACTTGGCGCGATGGCAGCGGAATGTGTCTGGGTTCAAGTGCCCACGGCAACCACTACTGGGCTTCTTCCACGCATGGCATCGCGATGCTGGTCAGGGTGCGCTGCGATTTCATGACATGGAAGGGCTCAACCGTCGCTTGTGCCTTTTGGAATTGTGTCCGGCACTCCTGCTTCCTTGGAGACAACATCTTTTACCTTCGCCGCTTGCGTAGAGGTGATAGTGTGCGTAGCACCGATTGTGCTAGTTGACTCATCGTCCTCGTCACTGTAGTCGATCGTGCTGTCCAGTATTGCCTGAGCGACTTGCTTATCTGTATCTTCTTCGGGCTGATACTCGCCCACAAACTTCATCTCCTGTCCTTCCAAGCAGAACAAATCGTCGGCCTTTCCAGCCTCGATGACTCGCGGTCTTGTGACCGCCTCGCCTTGACATCCGCCGAAAGACTTTCGGAACTGCGTAACATAGTCTTCAACTTGATCGCCAAGTGTATACATTTGAGAGAAGCCGCCATTGAAGGCTACTGCGGGCAGCTGCGCTGGTTCCTGCAGCTGCCCGCTGAAGGGTAGCATTTGATGAAGCGGCATCAAATTGCGCGTCGGGTCGACTTCAAGGTGATCTGTCAGGACTGGTTGCTCTGCAGACAGCAGATAAGGTTCCTCCTCCGGGTGCGCAGGTGTAATTGGCGTATCTTTCGTTTTGCTATCCTGTGCGGATCGCAAAAACTCCTCCGGGAGCTGTGCCATTTCGTTGTGCACGGTGACAAAAGCTGATGCAGGATGCAGCATAAACCAGTTGCGTGCCCACATGAGCTCGAGCAAGAATTCGGCCCATGACGGCTGCATCTCCGATACAAACTTGTTGGCCTTCACGGCTTTGCCTGCGTGCGTCGCCCTAACGCGCCAGGACAGAAAGTCGTGAAGTTCCATCCACTTATCCCCAAACATCAAAGTGGCAGTCGAAGTAGGACCCTGGTAGAGGAAGGGCGCCGGATCGTCCATGTTTACTTGTTCTTCCTCCTCGAACTTGCCGTAGCTCATATTCGATACCTTGGGTACCACAAACTCGGACTTGCCATTGAGGGAGGAGCTGGGCACATCCAAGGATATGCCAATGAGATTCTCGGACCCCGACGACGCATATGGGCCTTGATACCGATATTCCAAGAGGGTGTACTGCAGATACTGTAGGAATAGCGGACTGAGCTCTACTTGTGGCGACAACACCAGGAGGTAGTGGTCCAGCCTTTTGCTCGGATAGAAGGACTCCACAAACCTCAGCGAAGCCGTCTCGGTGCTTAGGCGCGAGGATGGTATTCGATGCCGGACAGTGAGCAGGCTTGGCTCGTTGTGCGATTGCCTTCCTGGTGGCCACTGGAAGTAGACTTCGAGGTATTTCTGCAGGAAGTGCTCGATCTTGGAAGGCAGCTCAATGGTAAGTCTTGGCATCTTCAGGCCACGGTAATCTGCGTTCGTGAGACTTTGCAACAGCCGGATCATGCTTCCTGAGCTCTCTGTCGGCGCCTGAATCACGATATCGATTACGGGCTTATGCCAGTGAACGAGACTTGCAGCGCTTAACTTGGTCATCCACAACCAGTTTTCGTACTTTCCCGATGGTATCTCGATCAGCGGCTTGTCCAGAGCGTCTGCCTTGAAGCGCATCGCTCTCGTGAAATATGCTTCCTCTCTCTTGCTGTCGTCCATGATAATAACTTGCGGGTGCATGTAATCTTGGATGTGTTTGAGAGCGCCTCTGACAGCAGACTCTGCCCTCGCGTCTGAGCTGAACTCGGCATAATCGCCACGCGCATCGTGCCAATAGGCGGTGCAGCTCTCGTACGTTACGCCGTTCATCTCCATGAGCTCCTCGAGAGACAGCGTGCTCCTACCGAAGACTGCGATATGCACGTAGTTGCGATCAAGCCTGGCCATCTCGCATGCCATTGGTATCAGATTGGCCAAGCTCTTCAACGACGATGCCACGAACAGTACATTGCGGTTCTGCGCATACGTGCCCATGGTACGTGAGATCTTTTGGAGGCTTGCGCCCAGCCTATAGAATCTGACCATGCCATTGTAATATTGCTTTGCTATTCGCTCCTCCTCTCCATCGTCAATCTCGTCTCTAGGAGGCGCGCCCTTGGGCTCTCGAGCCCTCACAGCATCGTAGCCCTCATGTACGCGGTACGATGGAATTTGGTTCCCGGTGAACGAGAGCTGCTCCTGCCGACCGCTCCAGGTCAGACCTTGCGGCACGTAATGCAGCGCCCATATGATCAAGACGACGGCACCGACAATCAGCAGCCGTTTCTTCCTCCACCGCCAGGGCAGATATGGCGCTATGGTGGGCGATTGAGTGTGCATGTGTCTTGGCTTCCAGTCGTCGTCGCGCTTCCCGAGCTCTTCATCTTTCAGGGCCAGTCGCGAGCGCGCTGACATGCTTGGTCGCGGGCGATCGATGGAAGTCGCTGCTATGGGCGTTCGAGGACGCAAAGGCATTGAACGTGTATCATGGCGGACGTCCTGTACTACGCCCGTCTGGCTGGCTTTCCCAGGATCAGCTCCCGGTCTTCGTCTCGAGTAACGACAGCTGGTTGTTTAACGGAGGTTGGCGTGATAGAACCATGCAAGGGTAGTTCCATGTTTATTGGAAAGCTGCAACTTTAAATGCGATATCTCTTTTCTTATTTCTCCGTCATCATCATCATCATCATCACCATCACACTCTCTATTCATCAAACACCATCAAAGAGACATTCGGCCATATCGACGAGCGGCCATCATGGTCCGGCATTGGTGACAGGCAATTTGCGAAATGCCGGCCTGAGAGACCAATTATCAGCACAACGGGACACCAAGAATGTCAGAGACGAGACATCGAGTGCCATGATCGATAAACAAGCCTTTAGCTACCTCTAGTCTCCATCATCTTGTGCTCTGAAAGTCAACCGGATCACAATTGTCTGCGGTCGTGGCGACTTCAATGCATATCCGCACAACGCCACTCGCGGTATAAGACCAAGCATACTCGAGGATTGAGCGTCCTCTTTCTCAACTCGAGTCGATGCTCGCACGCCTGTCATCGAGCCATAGTCCTCTCGAAGAGTGATGCCGTTTGGCAATGTTACTGTTTGCGCCTCCTGGAGCACATACAGCATCTGCGCCCATTCTGTCTTGCTGACATTCCTCCAAGCATGGTTTGTCGCTCTCTGGACCACAACGTCACCTCTATTGAGTAGTCTGCTCTCGCCGGGATCCATAATCGCCTCGACCTGCCACTCCAAGACTATGCCATAATCCACACTTACTGTTCGGTGCATAGGAGATGTGTTTTGAGGAGCAATATCTACATATCGCAAAACTGTTCCACCACGAATCATGATCCCGGGCTTCTTCTCACGAATGGGCCAGGCATACGTGAGTGGAGAGAGAAAGGGCAATGCCACTTGGCTTGCATCTTCACGCAGGTGAGGGCTGTTTCTCGTTCCTCTTTCCTGCCAGCGACATTTGCATTTCTGCTACCAATTCCCACTCGAGAATGAAACACTCGTATCAGGTTGAGCCTGCCACAAATGGCAATGGAACGAACGGCACACATATGAATGGCACCGAAAGTTCCAATGGCAGCACAACGCAAAACGAAGCCGGTCTTACAGTGCTAATCACATTCACAACAGCTAGTATCTGCTTCAAGACCTCCAAAACCGCTCTTCAGAACCTCTTCCCACCAGGTCGATCCGGCTATAAATTCACCACTCCAGGCACAATCGCCTACGCCTCATTCTTCCAAACAACCCTCAACAAAATGTAATGGCTTGGCGGCTCAGGCTACAACCACATCGGCCTCTACATTCACGGCGTCCAATACACGAAACCTGGCGAGGAAAACACAATCGCTTCAGGAACTTACATGCCCATCCTCTTCGAATCCCTCCCAGACCCCATCGTGTCTGGTCGCGAAACTCTATTCCGCTATCGATGTCCATCGCCGTGCTCAACGCTACCACATCCGTACTTCTACAAGGGGATCTTTCCACCTGTTTAGTATTCGCGAAGTCGACCCCGCAACCTCCACGGGCTCGATTTCTGGGGAAGCTGATGATGGGATCATCGTACATAGATATATCAAGAAGAACAAGGGAGGGTGCAGCGGAAGCGGATTATGCTTGCTTTGATCGGTTCTTGGAAGCTGAAGCGAAGCCGAAGGCGGAAAGGGTTTGGGGAGACTGATGGACTCAATTGGGACGAACTGCCGACTTTGCATCATGTCGTGAGCAGGTTGGCGGAATTACCCATTTATGAGGTTATCGGAGCGAAGGTTGTGGGGTGCCGAATGTTAGTGGTTGTAGATGTGTTTTGAATATGCTTGCAATCGAGATGAAATAAGTGAGAAATCGTGCATTTCCATTGATCAATCAATATGCAAGCCTCCACTGACCATAACATGATTCCCACAGATCCAGCCCGCCGACTCTTCAGCCAACATAGCGACCGCATATGCAACCTCATGAGTCTCTCCCATCCTCTTCCCACAAGGCGTAGCATCGATAGCCGGCTGCAAGATCTTCATAACTTCTTCTCCAGCAGCAGCAAAACCTTCGGTCCTCGTTGGACCAGGCGACACACTATTCACAGTACAGCCATATTTCGGCGGAAGCTCTTTAGCCCAGCAGCGGGTAAAGCTATCAACCATGCCCTTGGTGCCCGCATAGATCGTTTGCATCGGGGGCGGAGCACGAGCTGAGGCGGAGCAGATGTTAATAATACGGCCATTGCGTTTGGACAGATATTTGAGACAGTGCTGTGTGAGGAGGAAAGTGCCGCGGGCATTGAGGTTCACGAGCAGGTCCCAGTCGTCCAAGGTCTGCTTTTCAAAGGGCTTGTTGACGGCGAGGCCGGCATTGTTGACTACAATGTCTACTCTTCCGAATTTTTCGAAGGCTGTTTTCGCTAATATCCCCGGGCCGTCGGTTGTAGATAGGTCTGCTTCTACTGCTATGCCTTCGGTCTCCAAGCTGGCGAGAACGCGCGTGGCTTCTGCTAGAAGTTGTGCGTGTGGATAGTTGATGGTGACATGTGCACCTCTCGCGGCAAATTCACGCGCAATCGCAGCGCCAATTCCGGATGAAGATCCGCTTATCACGGCGACTTTGCCCTCCAGTGTTCTTTTCGTGGAGTGCATGTCGTCGTCTCCTTTTGGCCTTGGCACACGCTAAGTTCCTTGCGTATCACTTGGCCATTTGTAGTTGATCCTGATCTATGCGGATATGCTTCTATTCGTGGTTCTTGGTCCTCGTGTTCGGCCTCTATACCCCGGCTGGAGTGGACCGCTTCTGCCGGCGGTGATATGCATTTCCTGGCCCACACGAAGCCACAAAATCTCCCTCGTGCTTCGCTGATCATACAGAGTGTATTATATTATGTATTGCTCGATCTTCTGCTCTGGTCGTGAGAATGGTCTCTGGAGTCTTGCCCGTATCGCCGGCGTACAAAGCACCTGACTGCCTGCTTTTCCGAGTCTCATCACCCGAGAAGTGGCCGGACAGGGTGGACGTTTTTGTACTGTCGTCGTAGACACACCGTGGTCACGATGTTATTGCGCGGTGGATTGTTCATGGTGCTATTATTATTATTGGCCGTGACTTGATCCCCGCAAGGTGACGACGAGGATTCGCAGGCAAGGCAAGGCAAGGCCAAGTGAATTCTCTCGGCAGAGTTAGGTCTAGGAGTAACCGAGAAGGCTCTGTTGGGCCCGGCGTTGGTCATAACATCCAGTGATCCAGTGATGCAGTAATGCCGCATCCCTCTCCACCTCACCCGTCTCCCTCCCCCAGCGACCGCCCGGAAGCACGTCGAACAAAGCAAGCACAACGGCAAGCCGGATACACGTGATCATGTCCACTGCTGCAGGCACTGGCAGTGGTGCTCCCGAAGGACATAGCGGGAATCCCTTCGTATGCAACATATGCCGAAAGACGTATGGGAGAATAGACCATCTCGCAAGGCATTTCCGTAGCCGTAAGCCGCTCTACTAGCCATCAAATTTTTCCCGGATACCAGAAAGCTGACAGGAGACGTTGCAGACACGAACGAGAAGCCTTTTGAATGCGTGGAATGTGGCAAGACATTTGCAAGAGCGTAAGTGATTATTCCTGATATGATATATCCCACTTCTCCGAGATGATCCACTTCCACATCGGCCGAGGCCAGGGACTCATATATATGCCATACCAGCAATCGGGTGACGCAGCCTGACGCCGGGCTTCCGGCATTATGCTAGGTTCTCTTCAATGAGGACAGTCTAGACTACCTTGGTCGACGGGAGACTAACACTGAGCGGCAGAGACCTTCTCAAACGACACGCCACGTTGCACAGCTCAACAGAACAGAGCGGCAAGAAACGGAAGATACGAGCTTCGCAGGCTTGCACCGCATGTGCCACTATCAAGGTCAAATGCGACCAAGATAAGCCATGCAAAAGATGTCGAACCAAAGGTCTAGAGTGCCGGGTCGACAATGCACCTTCAACGTCCACATATCGAGCAGATGAGCAGCAATCACCTCCCAATAATCAATGGTCAACACCACTAGAAACCTTACAGAGCCCTCACGATGTTCGCGCAGCGCCTCTTCAGTACATCTTTAGACCCGTGGTGTCTACTCCTACTGCACCAATGGCAAAACCCAGCGTAGCTAACGGACCCGCCAATGGCATGTCGGCTCCAGACGATCCATCTTTGACAACCTTCTTGAGCTCCGTCATACATCCAGCCCAAGCGACAGCTCAAAGGACGCAACCGTTAGCACAACCGCCGCCTCCACCGTCAAATCTGGTATGGAATCAGAACTTCAACTCTCGAGACCTGATGGATTTCAGTCAAGACCTGAGCATGGATTTCAATGATCTCGATGCCGTTCTCTCGATGGATTGGACCCCGTGGCTAGATCCTGCATTGGTACCAACATCCATGGACTGGCCAAATGGTCGATCAGACCAGGTCTCAGATGTCAGCACACCGTCAATCGACGACAGCATTAATCTTGGAACTGCGGCGTACAGTCGATCGGCTTGGAGATGGGTTCCCAACCACGAGAAGGGTAACGAAGACCACAACTTGACTACGGTCTTGGTAGAAAGCCATGGCCCGGACAAACTCCCAAGGCCACGACAGATAGCTCTGGTCCCTCCAATGGACCAACAAGAGCGCGATCGAATCGTTGCGCTTCTGCTCGCAGGTTGTGACAAGCAGAACTATCAGAAGATCGTGGCGCTGTTTCCGTCCGCTCGGTAAGCGAATAATTGTGTATCAGCACTAAACTTATTCAGAAGCTGACCAGATGCAGAGTTCTTGATGTCTTTCTCAATGACTATCTTTTGACTATGGAGCACAGTATAGACAGCTGGATCCATATACCCACTTGCAGGCCGAGTGAGACCATTCCCGAACTCTTGACTTTAATGATTGCCGCAGGTGCAATACTGGGCAGGTCAAGTCATGCCCAGAAGTTTGGCTACGCACTTCAGGACAAAGCCCGTGTAGCAAATTGGGAACTGTTCGAGCGCGACAATAGCAATACAAGAAGCTTGCCAGCCCTACAATCATATGCCACGTCTCTGCTCATTGGGACTTGGAGTGGCAATAAACGAACCATGGAACTCGCTGAGAGCGCTGCATTCCCTCTTGTCACGATGCTTCGTAGAGCGGGTGCATTCAAGAAAACCCGAACGCCACCCAAAGGACCTCTCCCGAGCGACACACCGGAAGAGCTGAATCATAAATGGAAGGCATGGATTGAAGCAGAATCCTACAAGCGTCTAGCCTACCATGTATTCCTCCACTGCGTCCAGGTATCGGTCGCATTCCAAACACCACCACTGATCTCATATGCCGAGATTACGCTAGACCTGCCATCACCAGCATCCCTATGGCGTGCTAAGACCGCGGAGGAGTGGCGCGATCACTACAATTTCCACAAGCTCGCAAACGCACAGTTACCGTCGTTTGTTTCGAGCATGTGTGACGCACAGACTATGGGCCAAGTCCGCAATCAGATTGATCTTGAACTCACTCTGTACCTTGTGCTTATGAGCCACTGGTGCCTGGCCTGGGAATACACGCAACTCAGCTCAGCAAACAAGGCACAGGTGTCGGGCGACCTCCAGTGGGCTGGGACACTCCTAGCCTCGTCGAAATGCCAAGAGTTGCGTCGACTCCTGGACTCGTTCTACGTTGCAATCGAGGACTGGCGTGTATTCGTGCCAAAGGAAGTTCACATGGTATCGCAACTGCTTCGCATGAACCTTTGCGTCGCATTTGAGGACCTTCAGCTTCTCGCAGGCAAGGAAGGCGAAGGAGAAGCACGCAGAGTCTATCCTTTCTTGAAGCAGTGGTATCGTTCGCCAGAATGTCGACAGGCCATGTGGCACGCCGGCCAAGTCTTGCGAGCTGCGCGCCGACCGCCTGGTCTGAGCCCGAACGCATCCCGAACAGCCACGCCCGATACGCCTTGGCTGCGAGACTTCAATGCCGTCGCTCTCTACCACGCAGCCTTGGCGTTCTGGGTCTACGGCCTGCTTTCCAAAGCCACAGCAATGGAACAACACACTCCAGGCTACCAACAAGAAGCGACTTCCGCAGAAGAACTCGAAGCCCGACGACAAGGCTACATACCAGCTATAGATTACGAAGGCGAACCAATCCATCTCGACGGCAACGACGAAGAACTGACCGCCATCGAACGCCACCGTTTCATCGGCCTCAACAAAGGCCGTCCAGTCATCTCCGCACACTCTCCGTTCCCACGAGGTCCCACGTCGCACGTCAGCCCCAGCCAAGCCAGTCCGAGAATGACTGCCATCAATCGCCGCCCAGAAACGGAAGCAGAGCTTGCGATGCGCGAAGTCGTGGCTTTGGATGACCCCAAACGTGTCATGGAGGTTATGATTAATGCTCTGACGCCTGCGAGCTGTCCTCCGCTGTCTCATGCGAGACCGAATCACCTGCTTCCTGCGGGTCCACAGCGTCCGGCTATGGTTGAGAACTTGATCCAGTTGATGCGGGATTTGGGGGAGGCGACGTCGGCTGTGTGAGCTGTATACATCATTGGTGACAGCGCCGCGCATTGTTTTTTTTTTTAAATGATGTGATGATACCATGTATGTATAGATAGAATTTTTGCTGAGGTATAGAAGCATCGCTTTTTTTCGGTACTGGCAAACACGATCCACGCTGCACTTTCTAATATATATAGCCCTTTTTTTTCGGAATGTTTGAGCTTGATCTTAGGAATCTTTGCTGGAGAATGAAGAAAGAAAAAGGATCTGTCCACGGCTTTCTTTCTAAACTGCAATTTCTGATATATTCTACTTGGAACCTGTGTTGGAATTGTGTATTCTAGTAGGTAACTAGATCTAGGCTGAATATTGATTGACCCGGCGCCTCACGCTCACATCTAGAATACTAATCCGAGGTCCTGGTGTTATTATATAGGGTCGCGTGCGTTGACTGATACTGTATTCTACACGTGATGGACCTCGGCATCGGCTCAGGTGGCAGTTCATGAACCGTGTTTCAAGAACTGCTCGCAACGGCAAGCGATGTGGTCCCGGATGAAGAATAATGGCAAGATGGAGATGGATGACAACTGTCATTCAGTCTCGCTAGTGAAGACGGCGAGAAGGCGATATGTCTGCTTTCTTAAGCGATCATCTTGACCATAAGCACGACGAGGAGACGAATGAAGTAACGAGAGCGGTTTAGGGCATTAGTGAACAGCGATCATTAGCTGTGTTACCTCTGGATTAAGAGCTCTGTCTAGAGCAATATTGGTTTCTCTTTCGATCGCATATTGCCAGCAGTCTATTCAAAAGATATCTGGGTAGCCGACAGGGATCTGTCAACGCAGTGAACAATTCGCAATGGGTTCAACTGGAGACGCACCGATTCCCATCGTGTGGAAGCACGATGATCCTGCAGCGTATGAAGAAGCCCGCGTGGGCAGAGTCTTCAACCATAGAAGGCCATTTCGATATCCGCTTGCTGTGGTCCAGGCGACTTGTGAGCAAGATGTAGTCGAGGCAGTCAAGTTGGCAGCACAGAAGAATGCCCGAGTCTCGGTAAGATCTGGAGGTCATAGCTGGGCTGTCTGGTCCGTTCGCGATAATGCGATTTTGATCGACCTGGGCAAGTACAAGCATTTGCATCTGCACAAATCAACAGGAATTTTGGAAGCTTCGACAAGCACAACTGGGCGAGTCATGAATGAGTACTTGTCCAAGTATGGCTACATGTTTGAAGGTGGCCATTGCCCGGATGTTGGAATCGGTGGGTTCCTGCTCCAAGGCGGAATGGGATGGAATTGCAAGAACTGGGGCTGGGCTTGCGAGAAAGTGCGCGCAGTCGATGTGGTGACAGCCAGCGGAGAGCTTGTGCATTGCAACGCTGAGCAGAACTCGGAGCTATATTGGATGGCCAGAGGCTCTGGGCCTGGCTTCCCCGGCGTGGTGACGAAGTTCTACCTGGAAGTGAGGAAGTCGTTCTCGCATATGATGATATCGTTCTTCGCATACCCGATGTCAGAGTATCGGCAGGTGATGGATTGGGTTGTCGACATTGGGCCGAAGCTGGACGCGGGCATTGAGTTGGTTGCCGCCGCACAGTGTCTTCCCGGAGAGAGCGAACACTGCATCAAGATTCCTTTTGTGACGTTTAAAAACTCCAAGGAAGAAGCGGAAGCTTCGTTGGAATTGGCCAACGCCACGCGACCTCGTGGTGCTTTGATCGAAGTCATCAACAAGCCGACGTCTCTGCGGGACCAGTATAGGGAACAGGAAATCAACAATCCCGCAGGACATCGATATTGTGCCGAGAATGCATATATCGGCAACGAGGAGAAGGTAGCGGATGTGCTGGAGGAGGCCTTTACAACCCTGCCGCACCCGCGAGCATTTAGCATCTACTTCGCGATGACGCCATGCTCAAGGAACAAGCTGGCGGACATGGCGTTTAGTATGCAATCCGACCATTACTTTGCCACCTACGCGTGCTGGGAAGAGGCTGGCGATGACGAGAGATGCTCAGGCTGGGTACGCGATGTTATGTCGCGCATAGAGAAGCACTCGGTCGGCGCATATCTGGGAGATTCCGACTTCCAGGTCAGGCGAACACAATTCTGGTCGCAGGAGAGTGGGCGGAAATTGATGGCGCTGCGACAGAAGTGGGATCCTGGCGAGCGTTTCTGTGGCTATCTTGATGTCGACGACAAGTCGGGACTCAACGGTCTGCAGAATATGCATGAGTGGAAGTTGTAGTATTTACTTTTAAGCGTTTTCATTGGACAATTTACCGAGCACTTTGATTAGAACATTGCCCCGCCAACACTCAGTCTCTGTGCGGAATTATTTCCACTGCCTCTTCTTCATCTTCCTCTTCCTCATCTTCCACCAACTTGCCTCCTTCCGCGGCTGGAATCACACCGCGACGGAATATATTCATCAGCTCACCCCGCGAGTATCGCTGCGGACAATATGGGAGCCATATGCAGAACCGTGTGTGCGACAGTTGATTCGGAGGTATAAATCAACCCTATCCGCAAGTACAGTCTCACTGTTCTCTCGTCATTATTCGGATAGAGCAGCATCAATATGATCGCATCTACCTTCAATTCATTGCAAGAGCAGGCCTATGAACATACCCTTCGCACAGTCATCTTCTTTCTGATATTTCTTCCAATCACGTACTTCCTAGGCAACGAGATCATTCGATACAGAGCAAGAATACCGGCATTCACGGGTCCGAGAGGACTCCCAGTCATCGGCAACATTGCCGATATCAAGTACAACGCTGCAGAAAAGTACCGACAATGGTCTGGCAAGTATGGACCAGTCTACCAGATCCAGCTCGGGAACGTACCTGTCATTGTGGTCAATAGCGCTCAGGCGGCAAAGACAATCTTTGGCAACCACTCGCAAGCCCTGAGCTCCAGACCAGTCTTCTACACTTTTCACAAGGTGTTGTCGAACACTGCAGGCACGACCATCGGCACATCTCCATTTTCCGATTCCCTCAAGCGACGACGAAAAGGCGCGGCATCTGCTCTCAACAAGCCTAGTGTCCAAAGCTACATTCCGCATCTCGACATCGAGACGCTCTCATTCGTGCGAGAAGCTTTCAAATATGGCGATGCAGGCAAGAAGGCTGTAGATCCTATGCCTCTCATCCAGCGTCTCTCCCTCAGCTTATCTTTGACCCTGAACTGGGGCACGAGAATGGGTGACTCGGAAAATGCACTCTTCCACGAAATCACAGAAGTCGAAGAAGAAATCAGCCGTTTCCGATCCACGACCGGAAATCTTCAAGACTATATCCCCATACTTCGTCTAAATCCCTTCAGCTTCGGCACTCGCAAAGCCACCGAGATGAGGGCCCGCCGAGACGTCTACCTAAAGAAGCTAAACCAAGACCTCGACAAGCGTATGAAAAAAGGCACCCACAAACCCTGCATCCAAGCAAACGTAATCCTCGACAAAGAAGCCCGCCTGAACGCGGAAGAACTAACATCAATCTCCCTAACCATGCTCTCCGGCGGTCTCGACACAATCACCACCCTCCTCCAATGGTCCATCGCCCTCCTAAGCCAACGCCCCGACATCCAAACCAAAGCAATCACAGAAATCCAGAAAACCTCGCCCCAACTCCTCCCCGACGAAACCGACGACATGAAATGCGAATACATCACGGCCCTCGTCAAAGAATGTCTCCGCTACTACACCGTCCTCCGCCTCGCGCTCCCCCGCTCCACAGTCCGCGACATCCTCTACGAAAACAACCTCATCCCCTCCGGAACCACCATCTTCCTCAACGCATGGGCCTGCAACATGGATCCCGAAGTCTGGGGCCCGGACGTCGAGGAATTCCGCGTCGAACGATGGTTGGAAAACCCCGAGGCTCCGCTTTTCACATATGGTTTGGGGTATCGGATGTGTGCGGGCAGTTTGTTGGCGAATCGGGAATTGTATTTGACGTTTATGCGCATGTTGAGTTGTTTTGAGATTTTGCCTGCGGGAGATGGAGATGTGGATGTGCATCCTGTGAGGGGGAGTTGTGATCCGACGAGTTTGGTTACGATGCCGTGTCGGTATCGTGTTCGGTTTGTGCCTAGGGATGAGGAGGGGTTGAGGAGGGTGTTGGAGGAGAAGGAGGGGAGGGGGGTTTTTGAGTAGTTGAGGAGGAGGATTATTATTAGAAGAAGATATAGAAGAACCCCACTAACTGAACATGATGAAGTAGTCGGCAGCTAGACTCTTTCCTCCATTCCAGTGATGATGATCCATACGGGGCTCATTGGATGGAAGCTAATTTCTTGAGCTATATACGTCCCACTCTCTTTGCTCCAACACAGACTTCTTCTCTATGCCTCGCCACGAAAATCTCGAAAGCTGGTCATTCGTAAGCAACTCCTATCTCCCGACCGACCAGAAGAAAGAACTCCAACTCCTCATCATATTGATCCATTTTTTCCAGCTAAAATTTCCTCGTCTCGTATATTCTGATCCAGTCTCTAGAGCACACGGCCTCTTTCCTTTCATACACCTGGCCTACCAATCTGGCTTATTTCATCGACTGCAATGCTCGCACCTAAGGCACGATGAGGCCGATGCCACAGAGTGTCGAGCGGCCATCGGAGTCGGAAATTCTCTTGCTTGGACAAGGAGGTATTAGGAAGGGTTTTGGAGAAAGTCGTTGTCGTAGTCACGTAGCCTTTTTTTGCTGTAAGAGTAAGAGAAGTACTTCGCCGCGAATTGGCCGGCTGCCAGCTGCTAACATGCCCAGTGCAGTGTTGATTGCCAAGGTTGCCCTTCTAATGCCGGGAGAACGTCTAGAATATTGCGAAGCCTTCCAACGAGGACAAATTCGTTTAAAATCCGAATCCTCAGCTCTCCAGGTAAATAATTCGCGAAAAAAAAGGCACCCCATTATCGACATCTAACCATCCCAACCCAAAAAATCCTCCTTCCACTCCAAACTCCAACACCCATCCGAACGCCCCCCCACAACAATCTCCAAACCCTCCAAATCCCGAATCCTCCTCCATTCCACCCCATTCCTCCTCCTCCTCACCGGCACAAAAATCGCCTCAGAACTCAACAACACCCCCTTCCCAACCGCCACATCATCAACAAGCCGATTCACATTCCTCCGCAAACAAGCGCACCACCTCCACTTCGCATTCGCATTCCCATCCAGCGGCAACACCAAATCCATCGGCCGAAAGTGTCGGATGCGCGCAATTTTTCCGGCGCTGAGGTGTTGCAGGAATTTGTGGGCTGAGGGGGGTGAGGGCGCGGCGAAGATGTTGGAGGCGTAGTAGAGTGGTGTTGCTTCGGCGCGGATCCAGCGGCAGACGTTGAGCAATGCGGGTTCGGAGGAGGAGGAGGAAGAGGGTTTTTGTTGTTGGTAGGCGTAGGGGAGTGTGATGGGGTCTTGGCGGACGATGGCGTGGGTGTAGATTTCGTTGCGCAGTTCGGCGGGGAGGTCGGCGAAGCAGAGTTTTTCTTTGATTGTTAGGGCTTTTGTGGCGATGGGTAGTGGTAGGAGGGGGAGCCACATGGTGTCGCGATGCAGGATGTGCTGGCTGAGGGGGGTGTTGATGGAGTTGTGTATGACATGGTGATATATGTATATCTATCTATCTCCTCTCCTTGTACATAATTACCCACACGCGTTCTTCTGTGTCACGCGATTGTGCATTGATCATTGTGCATAGCCAAGCCGCTTGCGTCCGGGTTCTGGGTAGTTCTGTATTCTATACAGGCGGTTTTGAGCCGAGCCAGCGCTACGACTTCCTCGCTCGTCATGGAGGCGAGGCTTGTAGGCCATTCGCCGCACAATTGTGAGTCAGGAGAACTGGTCTCGATGTGAATGAGGAAATAAATGTGGTTGGGCAATAAAGAGGTGAAGTGTATCGTGGTGTGAACCTTGTTGCTTCTTCGTGCATCGCGAGCTCTTCCGCCGAACCCTGCCTGGTTCATGCAGCAGGCCATTGAGCGGTGATCGCTCAGCCTTGCGATCACGCTGTCCCACTGTCGTAGTCGTACATTCGTTGTCACATTCCTCATCTACACATTGTATGCGACCAAGATGGCAACCACTACCGCCGTCCAAGCGAGCACTTGTGCGTGTGCATTGTCAGCCAGCCGGTCTGCATGTTGCCAAAATCTATTCCATGCAAAGATGGAAAGAATGACATAGATGAAGAGCCGTTCGAAGCGCACGTCTGGCGCCGCGACTTCGTCTCTGAGATTGTCCAATTGCTCAATCGTCCCAGGTGGCCACATTGCTTCAGAGCTCCTTGCGAAACTTGGCCGGAATGTTCGCTTCGATAATTGGCATCTTGTCCATGCGCTCCTGCCTCTCTTGCGCAGCTTCCATCTCGTCGTGCATGCGGAAATGCTCAATGTCTTCGGGATGGATCAAATCTTCCTCTTTCGTGTTTTCATCGTGGTATTTCTCAAAGTGATGGATCTCATATTCGTACTCATCGTCGCCATGGTGACCGGGTCCCCAGCCAATGTCAGGCAGCTTCAGGCCCTGTGCTTCTCCTATGGTGTATTCGGCAAAGGAGATGGTCCCGCTGTTGTCGCGATCGAAGATCTCGATGACTTTTCGAATCGCTTTCTCCTTCTCTTCTTGTGAGATATGATTTGTAGACTTGTCCATGCCGCCATACGTCTTCATAAGGTCCTGTACCGTCCATTCATTGTTCGAGTTGTAGTCGTGAAGGTTGAAGAAGGATCCGGCATCGAACGATCCTATGTGGTGCTCCTCTGGTCGCTAGAGTCAGCATGCCCAGACATCAAGGTGCAAGGCTCTGCTTACCAGCCATGTGTTTGGTGGCCCAGTCTGCGTTCGCATCCACGACCGGCGCATGCTCGTGCGCGTGGTTTCCATGCGCCTGCGCATATCCTATGAATCCAGCTGCGAGAGCGCCGACTGATAGCAAAAACATCATGAACGAACGTGATATGGAAGAGAATTGTCTACGAAGGCGCTTCAGGGGGCACAAAAGACATCTAGATCCGAATTGACGTCAGCCCATCAACTTTTGATCAATCCTCTGCCCCGTGATTAGGTAGAACTATCTTCACGTCGAACGCGTCCTCCATTCTACATTCATCTGTCAACGCCACCTCGCGAGCACTGTGATGGCCTGAATAAAGACCATCCATGCTGACGCACAATCATGCTGTCTTGGTCGCGACCAAGACCACCTGCAATTACGCAGGACTGCTCAAGCTCAAGGCATTTTCTCCCTCCTTAAACCGGCCGGTGAACGACCTCCCAGACCATCCAGTCGACTGCCAGTATGGCTGTTGAAGACCCGGAAAAGTCATGCACTATTGTGCTTCACGATGACCGCGTGTCTACTGTCGACATCCTGGCTGGCCCACGGGTCATGCACGTTGGTGAGGTCGCTTGGCTCTCTGCTTCAGGAGCAAAAACTCTTTGCATCTGCCCTGTCGGTGCGGCCTCGACGTCGAATGAAATCTCTATCCACGTCTCCTTGGCCTCGAAGTTCGGCTTTGAGAACAGGACTGCTGGCCGAATCCGCATGATAGAAGACACTGAGGCTGCCACAGCAACGCACGTGGAGCTCTTATTTCGCGATCAGTATCTCAATAGTGCCGACATGTGGCAGCTGATGAAATGTGTTCAGCACACTGTTGTCTATCGAGGCCAAGTCATGAAGTATCTCGGCAGCATCACGGCAGAGGTGAAGAACATATGGATCGCAGGGAGAGAGCTCGACTCAGCATTCTGCTCGCACCCTGAAACCAAGGCCATTTTCAGGAGCGCAAGCGCGAGGTTCACATTGCTGATCGAAGTGTCGCGAGAAATGCTCGAGGGCTGGAGTCAGGGAGAGCTGATGTACGAGAGGCTGATCTATGGCTTTTTGTGGGACCTCTTCCATCGATGGGACCGGGCAAAGGTGAAACACCAAGTCTCTGTAGTCCTATTCGGACGCTCGCTAGTCGCTCCAGGTGAGCCGAAACGAGCCTCCGCAGGCCACAAACAAAATCACGATTTCTTCTATGTCCTGGCATCGGAGGTGCCAAGCTCTTCTTGGGCAGAAATCGTACAGAAGCTCAAGGAGGCTTTCAACGATCTGACTTTGTCGCGTGCGGTCTCTCTTGCTTCGGCAAGCAACATGCTAGAAGCCATACATCTGACAGCAATGGACTACGCGGACTTCTACACCGATGCACACGTCATGAGCACCGGCACCTCGATTGTTGCTGTCACTGCGGGCACTGGCTTGTTCGATGCCAACCATGAGCTACTTAAGCAAACGACCGACCTTTTGGTAGGCAATAGCATCGGCGTGGATATAGTGGCCTTGTCTCCGAAGCCGCTGCATCCAGTGCCTCTTTTCAAGTATGACCATGAAGGGGTGATCGAATACGCTTTACCACATTGGGTGGACATCTCCTTCTGGAGAAGTCCTAATGATGAACCTCAGTCGACGTGGACACTGCCCGATACAGAAGAGCCGGTGCATGACATTGCTTTGCCACTTATGCAAGACTCTGGGTTCAGCGAGATCGACGCCAGCATGATGGACTTCTACGACAACCAATTATTCAGTGATGAACCACTCAAGAAAGTCACAACTCGTGCTTCCAGATCATCGCCGCCTACGGGCTCTGTCGGCTCTGCTGAAACAGTAAAGATGAGGCTGTCTACGAGTGAAGAGACCAAGAAGAGTCGATCGAATCCGACCACTGATCCGGTCAACATACCATCAGGTCAAGCATCGCCCGTGCCGAGCAAAGAGCCATTGAACAGAGCGAAGCGACAACGGTTACCACCTCATCCCTTGATGCAAACCGGCGGACGAAAGATCAGCGTCGGCCCAAAGGGCTTGGCAATCAGTCGAGGTGCGGCAAGTATCACAGTATCCGCCGAACATGCTCAGCAAGAGAAGGATCTTACATTTGGCACAACTGTTGCTTCTAATAATAGCTCTGGCGGTTTAGCAAAGGCCATCCGAGCATCCTTGGCACGAAAGCAGTCGCAGCAAAGCCTTGTGTCGCAACGCATCAGTGAGCCGGACGAAGGTCAGACATCTAGACCGATCAACATACAGAGCTACCAGTCCGGTCATGATGACAACAGCGACTTGGCTAGTATTATCGAGCAAGGCATCGAGGACACCTTGGTCAGCAAAACATTGCAAAATGATACATCGCTTTCTGCAACACCCAAAGCTGGAGCTAACTTCGGGAGTCGGCCGAAACGAGATTCCACTCATGAGAGCTTGGATATGCTATCTCCATGGGTGATGTTGCTAAATCCTTGCAACCCGACAAGAGACAACATGAGAGTTGCCAGTCAATACCGCAAGTGGCAGCACGTGTTCCCTCGGGCTGTAAGCACTGGCACATTCAAGTGGTCGGGAATGTGTACACCAGCAGAGCTCCCACTCACAGCAGAATACAAACCATCGGGCACAGAGCTTGAAGTGTACTATCGCAAGAAAGTGAAGCTACACAACATATCCAGCTCATCAAGTCTGCGCGAAGAGTCTGCGAACATTCTGGTCGAACGGCTTATTGACGTTCGCCTTGTGCGTGGCTTCCAGATCGTGGCCATTCGGCACGCATCTCAAGAGCAGACGGAGCACAAGGAGCAGCCAGTGCTACTTTCTCTTGGACGGCACTATCATCAGATACAGCGGTTTTCTGACTTTCAGGTCCAGATAGTTCAGTATGAACCGAAAGCAGGTGTTGGGAGTGAAGACAAGGAGACTCAGCACTACCTGACCTCTTACGAGCCTAAGATGAGGCTTGCGACCGGGGCAGTCGTGCGACCTGAGGTCACCTATCACTCTGAGGCTCCTATAGCTGATTGGACTCCCTTGGATGAACACATATTGGGACTTGCGCCTATGCCTGACATTAATGCCAAGTTCAGAGTGAGGCTGATTCTCATTCCAGTCGACGTGCACCGAGGAGACAACATCAGCCGCCTTGGAGGGCTATCTGACGAGGAGAGGCGCATTGAAGGCATTCAACGCCTGACGCAGACGTGGCAGCGCCAAAGATATTTCTCGTCGGAGGACCAGGCGCACCAGATATCGGTAAAGAAAGCTGCTTCAACGCCATATACAGCAATAAGAGATCCTAATCCACTGGCGATTGAGTATCAGACGAGAGATCCCAGCGTGGTAGTGAACGCACATGGTCCGGCTTTGCTCAGCCAGCTGGAAGAGGGAGAGTTCACCACGCCACTGTTCTCAGATGCAGAGAAGCACCACAGCACCAACTTCGACATGAGCAAGCTCGTCAGGCAAATGCAAGAGCCACCACCAAATGGCGTCGAGGTTCGTGATCGAAGGTGGCTCACGCTCACACATCTGAAGTGCTTCCGAGGAGACGAGATGACAACTTGGCTGCTTGGTGCCTTCAAAGACTTGGAGTTGCGGGAAGATGCCGTTGCTGTCGGCAATGAGCTGATGAGCAGAGGCGTGTTCTCGCACGTTCGACAAAGGCACAAATTTCGAGACGGGCATTACTTCTACCAGATCAGCAGCGCTTACAGGACGAGCGAATATCCGGACACCCAAGGTCTATTCAGCAAGGCACCCTGGCGATCAATACCACCGACTCCCATCGCAGAGTCCATCAAGTCTCCAGTAGTACGACCAGTGAGTGGCATCAGCACTGGCACTTCCAGCTCTTCTTCCGACAAAGGCACACCAGGCTTGTATCCAGTGGAGCAGAAGCAAATCCTGCTCAGTCAGGTCATGCAGTTCAATGCCGATCCGCAAAGGAAGTCAAACCATTTGCAGATCGTTGCATTGCATTACGATCGCATCCACAATCCAGAGAACTGCTACCACATTCAGTTGGAATGGCTGGGCACGTCGCCGAAATTCATTCGCGAAGCACTTTCTCGCTGGTCTAGCCTTGTCGAGGGGTATGGGCTACGACTCACCCAAGTGCCGCTCGACGAAGCAAGCAGATACCGTGAGCATCACCCATTTGACCAACCTCAGTCGATCAATCTAGTCGTCAAACCTCCAGACAAAGTGTTCGCATCACCACTCCAGGAGCCACACACTTTTTCGCCTCGCATGATTGAAGACAAGTTGGCCTTCCATAAGCGTATCTTGAAGAAGATGGATTTTGTACTTGACTACGAATCAGCCAACGCCTTCACAACGTCGCTCGATGTGATGTATTCCTTTGGACCTCCCACGTACAGTCATACGCAGTTCGTCCACAAGTCAGGTCTCGTCCTCGCTCAAATCATTGGGAATGATGTGGTTGGCGAAGCTTGCGATTTTCTGCTCCTGCCCAATCGCCTCGCAGCAAGCAAGCTATCCGCGTCGTCGAAGCATACCGATACAGAATCTCCTGAGAACGTGATCAAGGCTTTCAAGACTTTCTGTCGCGACGAAGAGGGATTGCGACATTTCTACGCCGAAGTCGACAAACCCAAACCAGGCGCTCCAAGCCCGCTCAGCAACACTTTCACTTTGGATTCTGAAGTGCCATCGTTATCGCTTCCGCCACATCTTTCGCACAGAACGCAGCTGAGAGGGTTGTGAAATAGATGATGGCTCTGCGCCTCGGGGTCGAAATGATGTCGCACAGACTATGCGCTGATGAGTGATCCACTAAACGCGACCAGACAAAAGAACGTCTCTCCCCTTCAGTAACATCTGGTGCGGCCGCTCATCATCCGGCCTGTCAGTCTGCCAAGCATAACTTCTTGTGGTCAAGAAAGCTCCCGCAAAGCTACAACCCTTGTCAGCCCAAATGGACCATTCGGCTTCCGGCTCTGCTGTCCCAACCCAACAACAGACATACTTAATAATATGCCAAAAAGGAGGAACTATCAGACCCCAGCACTACCGCCGATTGGTCGTAGCGCTTTACGAGAGCTTGTTGCGGACTTCCGAGGCTCATTCCATCCATGAGAACACGATAATAAAGTGAACTGTGAGAACGTAGCACGCCAAACTTGCGCATTCTAGACCCGCACTCCATCAACCTGCACGTAGTGACCAAATCTGAAGAAAAATCTAGCTATGCGCTCCCCATACCCCGACGTAACAATTCCCAATGTGGATCTTTGGACGAACATGTTTGAGCGGAAAGAGCTTCCCTACAGTTCCGACAAAGGTCAGCGTTCAAATATTTGACCTGTTGGCTGCTGCACGCTGACATACGAAGTCCTATTCCACGATACAAATTCGACGAGAAAGTACACATACGGTCACTTCAGAGCAACAGCCTTGAAGTTTGGACAGTCTCTCTGCACAGAATGGAAATGGCAGAAAGGCGATGTCCTCGCCATAATCTCCCCCAACGACATCGACTTTCCAGCAGTAGTTCTCGGGTGCATGTGGGCTGCAGGCACTGTCACTACAGCAAACCCAGCATACACCGCAGATGAGCTCACTACACAACTTCAAGACTCAGGTGCTAAAGCTTTGGTGGCACACCCAGCATGCCTGAAGACTGCCTTGGAAGCTGCTAAGCGTAGTGGTATTCCACAAAACAGGATCATCTTGCTGGGTGGCAGCGGTGGACGTCAAGGACTGAAACACTTCACAGCCATAAAAGGCTTCAGCTTTTCGGGACGTGGAAACATTGCACGACCCTACACGATCGATCCCGGGAATGACATAGCATTCCTCGTATACTCAAGCGGAACCACTGGAAAGCCGAAAGGAGTAATGCTTACGCACAGAAACCTAGTCGTGAACTGCCTGCAGGTCGACACAGCTTGGGGACATTTTCTGTCTTCTGGGTCTCAAACCGGGGAAGGCGCACGTTCGATCCTTTTTCTGCCCATGTTCCACATCTACGGCTTGATGGTCATTACCTGGTCCGCACTAAAAGGCCACGAGACTTTCACAATGCCAATTTTTGATCTCGTGAAATTCTGCCAGATCGTCCAGCAAGAGAAGATCACACATAACTTCGTTATACCAAAGGTCATTCTAGGCCTAGCAAAGCACCCCATCGTGGCCAAGTACGACCTGAGCAGTCTGAGAATGCTCATTTCTGGCGCGGCTCCGTTGACGAAAGATCTCGTCAACATGTGCTATGAAAGACTCAAGATACCGATCGGACAAGCGTATGGCATGAGTGAGACCAGTCCTGGTACACACGTCGTGCCATGGGATCAATGGGAAAGTGCAATCGCATCGATTGGTCGACCAGTGTCCAACACCGAAGCCAAGATCGTCGCTGTTGACGGTGGTGATGCTGAGCTAGGCCCCAACGAAGAAGGCGAGCTATGGGTTCGAGGACCTCAGGTCTTCAAGGGCTATCATAACAATCCTGCCGCTACAGCGAACTCCGTCACACCCGATGGCTGGTACAAAACAGGCGACGTCGCCTATGTCAACGAGAAGGGTTTCTTCTACATCACGGATCGTGTCAAGGAGTTGATCAAGTACAACGGTTTTCAGTAAGTCTTCACATCTTTGACACTTTTCTCTCTCTAACTCCCATAACCCTCCGCAGAGTCGCCCCCGCAGAACTAGAAGGTCTTCTCCTCGCACATCCTCACGTCGAAGCAGCTGCGGTCATTGGACTTTTCTACGAAGACATTGCCACAGAGGTGCCCAGGGCATATGTTGTGGTCAAGAAGGGGGTGGAGAAGACGCGGGAGACGGCAGAGGGTGTTGCGCATTGGTTGAAAGAGCGTACGGCTTATCATAAGTGGTTGAGAGGTGGAGTCAAGTTTGTTGACGAGATTCCTATGAATGCGTCGGGCAAGATCTTGAGGAAGCATTTAAAGGCTGTCGCTGAGGGGGAGCCGAGGGGAAGGCCTTGGAAACTATGATGGGATGAGAGATGATTTTGCTGCTTTCCGAGGTTTCGAAACGCTTGCACTCAGAAACGAGATGGAAAAACAGTTTTCAAATGTCGCGGAAGTCACACTCCCAATTTCTTCTCCTTACCTTATTGTATCAACCCAAGTTAAACTCACTAACCCCACCACCCATCTTTCTACTCATAGCTTGCATTTTCCTCTTCGCTTCCTGCGCATCAACCTCATTCGCAATACCATCCTCATCATCATTCCCGTGCCCTTTCCTCTTCTTCGAGATATTCGCCTCACTCTTCCCCTTCTTCGCCACAGCCGCTCCACCACCAGGCCTTGCACCAGGCACGCGAATCGCACCCGGCTTATCCCTCAACGCAAACGCCTTGGCGAGATGTCCTAGATGTAACTCCTGCATGTTAAAGATATGCCTCTCGGCGGAGACATGCGTAGCATAAGCCCTGATATGAGATTGATAGGCCCTCCTGGCCTGTTCGAGATGTCTAGGGTTTTCCAAGCACCAGCGCTCGATTTCGATTTGGAAGTCTGTGGCTTTTTGCTCCCAGTCGTTGGGTCCGATGGGGGCGGAGCTTGGAGTGAAGGCTTTGCGGAGGAGGTCGTCTGAGGAGTGGTGGGTGAGGTTTCGGGGTTTGGACTCTTTGAGGATGGAGATGTAGCCTTCTTCGCAGCCGGGTTGCAGGAATATCATGGCTCGACCGTCGCGGCCGGCTCGCGCGGTGCGGCCGATGCGGTGGAGGTGATCGTCTTTGCTGAATGGAGGGTCGTATTCTATTACTAGGTCGATGGAGGGGAGGTCGAGACCACGCGCTGCGACGTCGGTGCATATGAGTACAGCAGGCTCGGTGGAGCTTGAGAATGCTTTGAGGGTGCTGGTACGCGTTGCTTGTTGTAGAGAGCCATGCCTGCAGTACTGTTAGCTCATGTGATCAAGTTCAAAACACGGCGCGACTCTGAGCGAAGCGGTCGAGACTGTGCATGGAAGCACGACGCCACCAGCATGGCAGACGACTGTGTGGGGAAGTTACCTACAGTCGATAGACCTCAAATGGGTTGTCGGCCGAAGATAGTGATTTGGCAGCTGTGCCATGCGTCCGAGTCTCAGAAATCGTGTTTCCTTGAGGAATTTTCTTGGGATCGGACTGCTGCTTCAACGGCTTATGGGGTCGTTTCGATGTTGGGCATTCCTCCTGAGCAGCACCGCCTTCACCCTGCGTCAGAAGCTCAAAATGAAAGTCGACGCTATCCGCACAGCTCATGAAGACGATACACTTCATCACACTTCCTTTGCGCTTAAATGCCTGCTTTAGGACTGCCACAAGTGTCACCAATCGTTGTTTTGGTGGCACTATCACATAGCTCTGCTTCAGCTGCGCAGGTGCGGAAAAGGTGTTCGCTTCCGTCTCGCCAGGCCCGCCATGCTCCTCTGTATCATTTGCGTCCACTGCAAGCGTGACTGGGTCTTTGAGCGAGATGCTGCGTAATTGGTCTATACTCGCCTTGATAGTCGCCGAACAAAGTACTGTCGTGCGTCGGTCCGGCAAGCCTGGCAGTGGCGACTCAACTCGTTTCCGAGACCGTAGATTGAGCACACTGATTATCTTTTGTATGTCCTGCTCGAAGCCTAATTCCATCAGTCGATCCCCTTCGTCGAGCACCAACCATCGCACGCTGCTCAGATCTAGCGTCTCGGTGTGTTCTAAATGATCAACCATCCGACCCGGGGTTGCGACCAATATATTGAGTCCTTTTCTGAGTCTGGCTTTCTCTGACTTCTTCTTTTCGCCACCGATTACTGTGCCTGCCACTATCCAGTGATAACATGTCAAAAGCCCTTCTAGCACGGAAGCGATTTGTTTACTCAATTCTCGTGTAGGCGCCAAGACAATCGCGAAAAGACCAGAATGGCGACTGAAATCCTGACCAGAAGCCTTCATCTTCTTGGAGATGGCAGAAACACGCTCGACAATTGGTAGCAGATACGCGAGAGTCTTTCCAGATCCAGTTTGAGCTTGTAAAAAGGCGTCAGTGTCGTTCTCGCAGAGCTGTTTTACTGCTTTCTGTTGAATTGCGGTAGGTGCCTTGATTTCGAGCTTCTCCAATAAATGGTTGGCCAAGGACTCCGATAGACCCAGAGATGTGAATTTAGCAGTCTCGTCATGCTTGAGAGGCGCGTTTGTGGGCTCTACTGGCGTATCGTCTACCTTGTCGACTGGCTCGGTTGCAGCAGACGTCTTGTTGAAGGAAAAAAGCGAAGAAATGACTTCGCCGTTGGTTGACTTGGGAAGCACATCATGCCCGATTCTCGCTCGCTTCGCAGGTCGACCTTCGATTTGAGACGACGCACTTTCTGATGGCTTGCTCGCGCGGTCTGATCTCGCGGAGTCAACGTCGCCAGCTGATGCTCGTTCCTGGGCCTTCTTCCGACCATATTCTTGCGATTTTCGAGCTGTGAGCCGATCCTTCCAGCTTCCACCTTTCAGTTTCGTTTTCGGTAAGATGAAAGCATCAGTGGGCAACTCGAAATTTAATATCAACCCATCGTCGGCCATCTCGAACCCCAGTCTGCTGGTCGCCTAATGTGAAATGTAGAAGAAAGTCGAAATTTTGAGGGCCGAGACCGAACTGAGACCCTGCTGACTGTTGCTAACCCTGCTGTACTAGCGGGCACAACCTTAGATTATACGGCGGGCTTTTGCAGAGCAGGACTCAAAAATGTCGCTTCTGTTTCTAATCGCATCCGCCGCCAAATTAGAGGCAAACGCGGCTTACTCCGCGAGCAGTCTATAGATATCTGTAAAGAAGCTTTTCTTACGACCTAGCTATATAGGATCTATAATTACTTAAAAAGAGAGTAATTCTCTCCTAGTCTACCTACTAATTTATATATATATATCTATTAACTAGTCGTACTATAGACTACTTTAGAAATCTATAGGCTCTAGAATCCCTCGGATTTCCTAGATTTAACTAAATCTCTAGATCTTAGGAGTTTTAAAAATCGAGATTTCTAATGATAAAGAAAAGTTCTATGCTTCGTAGCTTGCTAGAGATATCATATGCCATCCTAGGATTGTTGGAAATGTACCTAGAGACTCTAATTTTTTAAACCCACTATATAATAGCCTTATTATAGTATACTAGTCTAGATTCATTATGGATTCTATAGATAGCTATTAGATCTTAAAGAAATTTGTAGATGGGTAAGAATCGCCTATACGCGCACATTTCTGCTTATAAATATTCTCTTCTTAGAGGTGTGAGGAAATAGTCTCTTCCTCATTGCCGCAGATTGCCCGTGACAAGGCCAAACGCTGTACTCACTGTACGGCGCAGACATCAACATGCTGTTTCACTGTAACAATGGCTAGCTACGCTTCTCCAGGCCACTCTTTGCGCAGCAAACAAGAGCTGACCGTGACCTGATAGTATAGTCTGCCGCACCACACTCTTTACTACGCGAACCTTCTAAGAGCAGATAGATTATCATATGCACCGCTGCCGCAATGCCTACTAAAGCTGTTTTCTGCACAGCACCGCGCCTACGAAGGCCTGCTCGCACTGCCCTGCTCACCGTCCGAGCATTTCACATCTTCCGCCATGTACCTCCGCTCCGCCAGCACCGCCGCCATCTCCTACTCAATGGCCAGAGTATTGGTCTTGTGCCCACCATGGGGGCTCTGCACGATGGTCATATCTCTCTAGTCAGAGCTGCGGCAGCAGAAAACAGTAAAGTGTTCGTGTCAATCTACGTGAATCCGACCCAGTTCGGCGTCAACGAGGACCTGGATAGCTATCCGAAGACATGGGAAGCAGATCTTGAAAAGCTCAAAGCATTGGATCGCGAGCTCGAAGCGAGCGGGCAGGGAAGAGTCGATACCATATTTGCGCCTACTACGAAAGTCATGTATCCGACACTGCCTCCTGACTCTACGCTACCAGGTGTCGGTTCGTTCGTGACCATCACACCTGTCGCTGAGCTGCTCGAGGGGAAGACAAGACCTGTGTTCTTCCGAGGTGTAGCAACAGTCTGCATGAAGCTCTTCAACATTTTCCAACCAGATCGAGTATACTTTGGCCAAAAAGATGTTCAGCAGACAGTCATCATCAAGCGCATGGTCAAGGACTTTCACATCAACACCGAGGTCCGTATCATACCCACAGAGCGCGAGCCGGATGGCCTGGCCATGAGCAGTAGGAACGTGTACCTTGGTGAGAGGCGGCGAAGTGTTGGCGTGGTGCTTTCGCAAGCCTTACGAGCAGCCGAAGCAGCTTATGATATGGGAAGACGAAATAGAGATGAGATCCTGGCATACTCGTGGGACGTGATCAATAGGATGCAGATGGCACAGGATGGAATGGCCATCGAGGAAAGAGCGCCGTTCGAAGTGGACTACATATCGCTAGCAGACCCGGAAACGATGGAAGAGGTGGAAACTGTGGATGGCGAGAGAGGCGCGATCCTGAGTGGTGCTATCAAGATGCATGCACTGGACAATGTCCAAGAAGGAGAGAAGCTTGGACTAGGCGATGACAAGGTGCCCGTGAGGCTCATCGACAACATCCCGCTGGCGCCGAAGAAGGCATAGCGAGACGCAAAGAGTAGAAGGAAGCAGCTGGAACGCGCCTTGGCAATATCTGTACGAAGTAAAGTTCGGAGAGAGTCTTCTCGTGAGAGCAGGCCAGAAGCTCATCATCGCCCAGATCATTTAACCAGCATTTCTCCTCGAAATGTCGCATAATTTAGCCTTGACAGGTGCTCCCGCCAATGACGTACCATTTTGCAACCATTTCAGGTCAGTCAGCATCCATGAAGTCAGCTATGCTTCATCGATTACCACTCTAGTTGCATCAAAGAGCATCAAAAGAATCCTACAGCCTCGACATAGTTCATGCCGACATCAATCTCAAAATTGCACGACCTTTAATGCTTCAGAAAGCAGCAAGTCGTCTAACACAATTCAATCGTCATCTGCCGAGCAAACCATTCACAAGATCATTCATGGCGTCTGTAAGTACAGATACTTCCGAGAAGGGCTGGTCTATCGTTCACCTGATGGGTACGAATTAACATCTCTGTGTCTAAAGGAAGACAAGAAGAGTATTCTTAACTGGGTTGATCCCAAAGACAAGTCCGGCGAGTTCAAGAGACAGCAGTCGCAATTTCGAAACTTCATCTCCAAAGATCCGAATGCCCAGTTTCCTGCTGAGAAGGATCGATATCATTTATGTGAGTCCTCGCCAAAACATCGCCGAAACTGCGGCTGACTTACGAAGATGTATCTTATGCATGCCCCTGGGCGCATCGTGCCCTGATCGTCCGCAAGCTCAAAGGTCTTGAGGACTTTATCACTTTCACATCTGTCCACTGGCATATGGGTGAGAAAGGATGGCGATTCTCTACTAAGGACGAGAGCGAACCTGGCGAGAACACAACACCAGACCCTCTTCATCCTGAGTTTACGCATCTTCGAGACATCTACTTCTCCAATGATAAGAACTATGAAGGCCGCTTCACTGTTCCGACACTCTACGACAAGAAGCAGAAGAAGATCGTCAGCAATGAGTCTTCAGAGATCATTCGAATGTTCTACCATGAGTTTGACCACCTGCTCCCGGAGAAGTACGCCAAGATCGACCTTCTACCCGATGATCTTAAGCAGGAGATCGAGAGCACGAATGAGTGGACTTACCATGATGTGAACAATGGAGTGTACAAGAGCGGCTTTGCCACGTAAGTACCACAGCAGACCAGTCGTCACAACTTACCAGCTAATCAGCTCATCACAGCACTCAAGAAGCCTACACCAAAGCCGTGACTCAACTCTTCAAGTCCCTGGATAGGATCGAATCTCAACTGTCCTCCTCTCCAGGACCTTACTATCACGGCGACCGGGTGACAGAAGCAGATGTTCGCCTATTCACCACCGCTATTCGCTTCGATGCAGTCTATGTACAACACTTCAAGACCAACATCAGGGACATTCGATCTGGATATCCCGCGATTCACAAGTGGATGAGACATTGCTACTGGAACAATCCAGCTTTCGGCGAGACGACTGAGTTCACGCACATCAAGGCACATTATACGAAGAGTCATGGTCAAATCAATCCTTTTGGCATCACGCCTGTCGGTCCGGAGCCGAATGTATTACCTTTGGATGAGGAGGTTCCTGCTGTTCAGGCTGCGCTGAAGAAGTGAACGGTAGCCCACGACCGGGGCCTGGCAGGTGCGCAGTCTGTCACTTTGTGGAGGCTTCGAATCTCATGAACTATCTAGGGCCGTCAAGGCTGCCACTCAAAGAAATGCCATAGTATTGATAAGAGCTCAGAAAAGCACTGCGTTGCATCGACAAGTCTCGCCATGGAAGCTTGGCATCAATCCCCGTCAAAGCCCGATGGTCGTCTCGAGGCTTCGACTCCGCCATTTCTCCGTCTACTCCACAGATCTACCACCGGGTTCCTTCATACGGCCTAGCTTCGACCTCTTTCTGCTGATGGAGGATTCCCGGGAGAAGCATACAGCGGGTGAAGGCATCGGAGCGCCATGTTCTTTACGCTTAACAGTCAGGCCGAGATTCTAATTGGCTCAAACCCCTGCTAGCCAGAGATGGGGAGAGAACGACGCTGTAGTTAGAATGGGACTTCACACGTTACACTGGACAAGGCAAGCAAGCAAGCTCAACATAGAAATACCGGTACGTCCCGTTGATACATAGAAGATTCTCCTGCTTCGACTCCATTCCTCTCGTTCGTCCGCAAATGCCCTACCTCTCCCTCTCCCTCTCCCTCTCCTACCGCCTCTGCATTTCCTTCGTGCAAAGTCTACACGCAGCTCTCTACGCCAACACCACCTTTCACCTCGCAGCACCAAAGCGAAAGGCAATCGTGCGCCTCGCCATCTAGAATTAAGTAAAAAGCCATGGATCAAATGACCGGATTCCGCGTCGCGGCAAAACTCTCAAAGAGTAAATTGCTCTTCGCGATCAATTCTATCGCGGCGCTGAGTATTTTCTTTTTCGGATATGATCAAGGTAAGAAAAGAAAAGGGGAAGGGGGAGGACAAAAAGAACCAAGAATGGTGGGAAGATTGTTTTTTTTTTCTAACACTGCGTCTTATATTAGGAATGATGGGCGGCGTGAACAATGCCCGCGATTACATCGACCTCATGAAATTCGGGTACGTCGACGAATCCACCGGCGACCCCGTCGTCACGGACTCTTTGCTACAAGGCGGGATCGTATCCGTCTACTATCTCGGCACGCTCTGCGGATGTCTCCTCGGTGGCTGGGTAGGGGATAAAGTCGGACGGATCAAGACGATAGCGCTCGGATGCGTATGGGCGATTTTGGGAGCGTCGCTGCAATGCTCGGCGCAGAACTCGGACTGGATGATCTGCGCGCGCTTCGTGAATGGAATTGGAACGGGGGTTTTGAACGCGATTGTTCCGGTTTGGGCGACGGAGACGGCGGAGCATACGAGT
Source organism: Pseudocercospora eumusae (assembly GCA_001578235.1). Lineage (NCBI taxonomy): Eukaryota > Fungi > Ascomycota > Dothideomycetes > Mycosphaerellales > Mycosphaerellaceae > Pseudocercospora > Pseudocercospora eumusae. The sequence goes on from LFZN01000050.1 coordinate 101,653, forward strand.
CGCGGACAGTTCATTGCGATTGAATTTACGTTGAATATTTTTGGCGTCGTCGTGGCGTATTGGTTGGAATATGGACTTTCGTTTATCGATGCGGGGAATAGTCCTATACGCTGGCGCTTTCCGATCGCTTTTCAGATTATTCCGTTGTTGGTGCTGGTGCTGGTGGTGTGGGTGTTTCCGGAGAGTCCGAGGTGGTTGGTGAAAGTTGGGAGGGAGGAGGAGGCGAGGTACATTCTGGGAAGATTGAGAGGGGAGGATGCTGAGGGAGCTGCGAAGGCGGATGCTGAGTTTCATGATATTAAGAATATTGTGATTCATGAGCGGAAGACGGCGAAGAGGAATAGCTACTTTAGTATGTTGTTCGGTGTCGGTGCCGGAAAGTTGCATACGGCGAGGAGAGTGCAGCTTGTGGTTTGGTTGCAGATTATGCAGGAGTGGATTGGAATCGCGGGTGTTACGATTTATGCGCCGACGATTTTTAGGATTGCTGGTGAGTGCGGATTCCGGGCAAGTGGCAGAGAGTGTGGATGCTAAACTAAACGGCTCCCAGGCTTCAGCAGCGAGAAATCCCAATGGATCTCGGGTCTGAACAACATCTTCTACATGTTCAGCACCCTCATCTGCGTCTTTACCCTCGATCGAATTGGTCGGCGATGGACCTTGTACTGGGGATCAGTGGGCATGGGAATTGCCATGTTCCTCGCTGGAGGCATGTCTCGCGGAGGCATTGATGCACGAGCAGCCGGCAACGACAGCGCCGCTTCGTCCTATGGTATCGCTGCTGCCTCCTTTGTCTTCATCTTTACCTCAGTGTTCGGAGCGACCTGGTTGACTGTACCTTGGTTATATCCGGTAAGCAACGTAAGCTGCAATATACCTCTACTGTGCTAATGACTAGTACTCCAGGCCGAGATCTTCCCACTCGAAGTCAGAGCGAAAGGAAACGCATGGGGAGTCGTCGGCTGGTCAATCGGCAACGGCTGGCTAACACTGCTATGCCCTGTAATGTTCGACTCGATTGGTGAAAAGACGCTCTACATTTTCGGTGCTTGCAATGTCATCACGATTCCAATGGTCTGGGCTTTTTACCCAGAAACCAACCAAAGAACACTGGTACGTCAGAGTAGTCGACTGCTGTTGCGAAATGCTAGCTAACTACGTTCTTCACAGGAAGAAATGGACCTCGTGTTCGCAGCTGACAGTCCTTGGGTCTGGGACGCCGAGAAGAACTTCAAGCGCTTAAAGGAAGAAAACCCTGATCTTGTGCTTGCGGCTAGTCGTGGAAATAGTGTTGTTGATGCGGAGCATGGGATTTCAAGGGTGACTGAAACACATGAGGATGTAAATGTGGAGCCCAAGGGTTCGAAAGAATAGCCGGGCACGGAACACGAATGCATGAGAATGGAAACTCGTTCCCCAAAATTATGCGGTGCTTTTCTCACCATGCCTGTTTCACGTACCTGCTCTTTCATGATATATATCGTGTTGATCGTCTGGAGCTCTATGGTCGAATCCATGGCAAGAAACAGTGACACAAGCTTGCTACAGCATCACTCCTGCGATCCCCAGCGATACCTATAGTTCTTGGTATTTTTGATCTATTCGCGTGGGACGAAGTACGTTGAACGTGCAGATGCTGTATCGAGAGCGAAACACGAGCGCCTTTCTTCTCGAGGGAGCGTATTGTACACAGGTTAGGATCGGTCAATGAGTCTTTCACAAATTCATTTGAGAGATAGATGCTACACTTATCTTGTTCTATCGTAAAGTATCCGCGATCAACGCGGCGATGGTCTCTTGCTTTCTGCCGGAATTCGTCTTATACCCGGCAGCCTCTGGAGCAGCTGAATTTGAGGTTTTGCATGAGGCAGTGCTATTGGGCGAAACAGTGGCCTCAGATGACTTGGTGCCCTTGGATGAAGATGTTTTAGTGGACGAAAGTCTTCGTTGAGGAAAATTTAGATGCTGGTTCAATTGATGAACATTGAATGGTCCTTGGATGCGGCTCTCTTGGACGAGGCCTCCGGGGTTGATCTTGTGACCCTGCCAGAGGTCACTTTGTCTTTGTTACCTTTCGATGTAGACCCCATGGACGAATAGTTCTTGGATGAAGCTCGCCTGGACGAGAGATTTTTAGATGATTTCGTGACTCTGCCAGAGGTTACTTTGTCTTTGTTATTTTTCGATGCAGACTCCATGGACGAATAGTTCTTGGATGAAGCTCGCCTGGACGAGGGCTTTTTAGATGATTTCGTGACTCTGCCAGAGGTCACTTTGTCTTTCTTACCTTTCGACCCTTTCGATGACTTTGACGGTTTGGATGGCGGAGAGGCCTCTTCCTCGGTACTTTCATCAGTAATCTCACCAGTATTGACCTGATTCTGCTTCTTTCTCTTTTTGGCGTCGGGGGCTCCTTTTGCATCGTGAAGCTCTGGCTTCCAATCGCAACCACATTTCATACCCTTGCCTGCGAAATAATCATAGCCGTACGCAAAAGTGAGTTCCTCTCCCGGAAGAATCTCTCGCAAGGTGTGGAAGAAGAGACCAAATCGCTTACCTATGCATACTCGTCTACAATGAAGGTTTGGCGTGCAGGACGAATTGATGTATCTTGTCCAATTGCCAGCACTGTTGGCATCCACGCAGAATATACCTTCGACTGTCATTCGATACATGGAGTCTGGAGCCTCATTAATAGGAATGAGACAGCCGAGATACTCACCGATGTACTTGTCTTTGGGAAGCTTCTCTTTACCGTTAAAGGCGCCTAAGTCGAATTTAGCTGGACGAATTTCTGCTTCGTACTTGAAATTGGCGTTGCGGTACTGTTCTATGCACTGCTCGCCACAGTCGTCGGCTTCAACTCCGCCACCTAGCTTGTGTCAGCATGGCTCATGCAACATTAAGAATAACTTACAATGGACGCATTCGTCGGGATATTCATTGTGAAGGACATCGCCTACACTTTTCGGGCGTATCCATTTCTTGGCATTGATGGGCTTTGCTGGCCACTCTCTGGGCACTCGTTTGCCTTTCCACGGTTTGGCGGCAAATCGAAATTCCTCAATTCGCTCAGGCCCAGCCGTATGCAAATAGCCTCCAGGGCGTCCGGGCGAGTATACTGTGAATGGACCTGCCATTCTGCGATGAAACAAAGGAGACAGGAAACAAGGAAATAGGGAATAGGAAAAGCAGTTGCCAGAACTCGTGCTGAGATCGTTCGCAGGGGAGAGTGACATGATATATCTGTTGACTTGAAATGAGCTCCTGTATCAATGGACAAAGGAGATCAAGGCCCGGGGGAAGCTGTCAAAGATGGGTTGGTCGCATGGCTATCAATGAATAATGTAGCCTTTGTACATTGTCGTAGAACAAAGACTCGAGAGCTAAGTTTATACTTTGCCTGCGTTGATGATGAACGTTCGTGAGATGTCATCGGCATGGATGATGGAATGTTGATGTTGTTGGAAAGGAAAGGACGCGAATCCCTGTCAACCACGTGATCCACGCGTCGCGGGAGGCGGGAGGCGGGAGGCGGGAGGCGGCATCCCCAGTGCTCCACCCACCGAGTACAACAATACAAAACAATACAATACAATACAATAAAATACAACACCTTTTGAGTACACATTGTTAGCACAAGTGTTCGCACGGTAGCATACAACTAGACACAGGCGAGCGTCATGGCACGCTTTCGAGAATCCAATGTCGCCTCAGCTAGTTCTAGAGCCGCGCCTCCAACACCTTCGGGCAGTGGCATCAGAGGTCCGGGAAGACCGCCGGGAAGCACGACCACGACTCCGGCTGGAGCCAGTGCTCTCCGAGGATCCGGTAGACTGCCAGCGGCATCAGCAAGCCAGAGGACACCCACGACTGGAGGCAAGACAGCGCCGCGACCCGGGCTTGGAAAGGTTGTTGGTGGTGGAGCGAGAGGCTTGGGCCAAGGTCTCAAGACGCTGAAGAGGCATCGGTAGGTGTTATGACTACGAGCTTACTCTCGAAATGTATAGCCATTGCTAATCAAGTACGACGTAGCAAAATACTTAGAGATAACATCCAAGGCGTCACGAAAGGTGACATTAGACGCTTGGCTCGTCGAGGGGGCGTCAAGCGTATTTCAGGCACCATCTACGCGGAAACGAGATCAGTTTTGAAAAAGCGGTTGACGACCGTAAGTCTTGCTTCTCCAAACGACCGCCGGGAACTGAAATTGATTCCGATTTTGCAGCTTCTGCGCGACATTAGTGCCGTTGTTGAGCTATCTGGACGGAAGACAGTCTGTGTGACAGATGTCGTGTTTGTGCTCAATCGACATGGAACCCCAGTATACGGTTTCGGACTTGCTGAACGGTAGATTGAGATTCCAGCTACTCGACTGCTCTTCTACAAAGACCAGTCCACGGATACGCAATTGGAATGTTTCTGGACACGCATTCTTGGACTACGGCATTTCTACACCATTCTCTGGCTGGGCCAGGCGACGTAATGGATTATACCCAATACTGCCTCTGCTCCCGCCGGTTCCACGCCGCCCACTCATCTTCTGCTTCTTTTCTTGCTGTTGCAGCTTGTCCGAGCGGTCGAGATTCAGGCTTCACACTTTCGACCACATCCAAGAGACCGTCGACCACCCTTCTGTTCACCACGTGCTCCGAAAGCGTGTTTAGTGGCTCGACTCTACTCGGTACTGGAACGATCCTAAACCTCTCTTTCCGCTTCCTGTTCTCTTCATCATACTCAAAGCCAGGCGAAGGATTTTGCTCCACGGCTCGCAGAAGGCCACGTACGCGAAGCTGATGCAACGCATATTCTTCCGGCGACATCATATCCACTGTAAGATCGCCATGTCCAGGAGAAGCTGGAACAAATCTAGCACGTCGGGCAAGTGACTCTCCTTCTGGCCTCCAGTTCGTCGGGCTCGCTTCTTCCAAACCACTACCAAATTCGTGCTTCACAGCAATTCTCCTTCTCCATTCGCCAGCATTGCTATCCCAGTATCCCTCGAACGTCAATCCTGCGCATGCCATTTGAGCCTTCCTGCAATACCCATACCAGAAGCTCTTCTCTGCTTCCGGCATATTGACATAATAGTCAGCGGGAGGGAGACCAGAGGACACTGGATCCCAAGGCCGATAGGAGATTTCACGCCCAGACTTCCCACTCTTCACGCGCCTTTTCGCACGGCTCATCAATGCGCGTAGGCTGTATGTTCCCATATCTGCCCACGAAGGGCTCGGCACGCCTTCGGTGTCGTCGCTGTAATCCGTATCGCCTGCATCGCTAATGTAATCAATATTCAGCGGCGTGAGCGGTCGGTTCGGGTGTGGTGAAGAGGACTCCTCGAATCTTCCAATCAATGTAGCCTCCCGGCGGACACTGATCCTTCGTCTTTTGCGCTGGTCCTCGCATCTCCTTTCTTCCATTGTCTGTGCTCGTCCACGCTTCAACGAATTCCTACGTGTTCCGACATCGCGTCGGTTTTGCTGCTGGCGTTTGCTTGGAGGTTCTATCCCATCATCGTCTGCTTGCTTGCGCTTTCTCGTCGACGCTCTTTGCACGGCCAGCGCGCGAGTCTTTGTTCGAGCCATCTCTTCTGCCTCTTTGAGAAAAGAAAAAAAAACCAGTCGAAAATCACAGCGCGACAACAACGAGGTATACATGTCCACCCCCCAGGGCAAATTTTCATCCTGCATGTCTGTCTTAGACAAAGATTTTTTTTTTGAAAGTGTCTGGAACGTGGCGAAGACATGAAGACAAAGAAAAAACTTCGCGAGACATGATTTGCAATAATTCTAGACAAAGAAGATATATATAAAAAATTTGGTTCTTGGTGATGGTGATGGTGATGTAAGGTCTTTGTTTGTTGGTGTTAAGTGTAAGTGTTTGATTTTTGAAGGTAGATCAGAGAGTGGAAGAACTTTCAAAATGGTATTCGTAGTCGTGGAGAGTGTCTAGGCTTTTTGTTTCTGGAATTGAGATTTCGAAAGATATGTTTTTTTTTTGGAGCGTGGGTTCGTGTTCAATGAAGCATGGTATCTGGCATTGGCATGAATGCATTGAATGTCCTTTACAGCGTCGAATGCATGTGGTATAGGGTATACAGCTAGATCATGAGCGGATGTAATAGATGTAGAGTCATGAGAGAGAAAGAAGATAGCAGCAAGTACAATAAAACAAAAATTTCGAAGCGCATATGTACGAACTTTCTCTACAGTAAGCTATGATGATAAATCCTCCCAAACTCCATTGCTCATGCTCATGCTCATACATATTTTCTGTTTTTACAAATTCTTCGTTTCGTTTCGTCCGCTTACCTACATACTATAACCCCAAGATTGCTTGCAATCGTACTGATCGCCGCCAGACCTGCCACCACTGTACGTCGCAAAGCTAATATCAATCTCCGAATTGTAGAGGTTGCAATAAGTGCCATGCGGCTTGTTGTTTTTGAACAAGTAATAAGCGTTGAAGAACTTGCAAGACTGGTTGATTCCGGCCTTTTGGTTGGCGGAGTTGAGGGAGAGCGCGTAGAGGTAGCAGACTTTAGGGTTGAAAGGTCCGGGGAAGAAGTTCTGGCCAATGCAGTATTTCGGTGCGTCGATGCCCTTGCCGCCGCAGGACTTTGGTGACTTGGGTGGGTTTGGGACTGGGTTTGGTGGCGTGGCGACTTTGGTCTTGTCGTAGCCATCGGAGGCGGTGATGACGATTTGGAAGTCTTCGTGTTTTTGGCCGACATTGGTAGCGGTGGAGGCGTCGATGCTGGAGCCCCACAGGGTGCACTTGAAGCTGGTCATGGATGGTGGGTTGGGGCAGTCCTGGCCCCAAACGGTTTGGTAGCCTGGATCGTAGGTGGAGTCGTTGTTGGTTGGGTTGAGGGATGGGTCACGCTCAGCGAAGCTATTTCTTCATTATTCTTGACTCTTTAACACATTCTCGAAGGTGAAACTTACACGTTGAAGGCGGTGCAAAGGTCGGTGCAGTCACAGAAAGCAGCGCAGGTCTTGACATCATATGTCTTGAGAGTGCGCAGTCCGAGGTAGGACTGAGCGCTGGTGGCTCCGTTCAAGTCCTTGAAAACCTGAGTGTATTGCTTTCCATCGGCAGCTGGGACCACGCTTGGAGCAGTCAGGGCCATAGAGTGAAGTCTCACGTCAGACTGAAAGGCCGATGCGGTATCTGGAGACGGAACGGGACCGTATCCATCTGGTTGAGGCGCACATGGGTCGAGTGGGTTGATGAATCCGCAGTAGGTACCGGCCTCTGGGGTGGTTGGGCAGGCACCAGTAGCGGTGGCGGTCTTGGTAGCAGCGAGGGCAGGGTCGGTAGTGTATCCAGTTGCCAAGGCAGGGTAGTAAGGAGTGTAGGCGGAGCTCGGGCAGGCTGGCAAGGTGGAGGTGCTTGCAACCGTGGAGCTGGTGGTAGCAGGCTTTGTTGATGTCGTAGAAGACTTGGAATTTGGGCAAATTGGTTGTGTAGCGAAGCAGAATGGGTCCCACCAGACACAGGAGCAGCCTGCTGGGATCGGCTTGAACGTACGCTTCTTCAACGCAGCAGAAGTAGCTACTGCAGGTGCCGCGCTGGCTGGAGCAGGGGCGAAAGTGGTGATCAATGAAGCAGTTTGAGAGCCAAAGCCATTGTCCTCTGGGCCGTCGGCAACCAATGGGGCAGCAGTGATCTGTGGGAAGTATGGAGCCTGTGGTGCTGGCGAGGCATGGACGGCAACAGCCAAAGCTGTGCCGGCAAGAATGTATTTGGAGAAAGCCATCTCGATGAAGGAAAAGAAATGGAAGACGCAGTCGAATGATGCAGGCTGATGCTGTGATGGCTCGAGAATGCCGGACGAGATGGCAGGGGCCTTTTAATATCTTTGATCACTACTGTCGTTGCAGCTAGTAAGTCGACCAGGTCGATCCAGCGCCATGCACCATATGCCATGATCGTTCGAAGTGTTGCAACGGACCATAACCTTAACAATAGCCTCGTGGAATAGACTATTGGCGAAGCCATCGAAAGGCACAAATGTTCCGTACTAGACCACTTCGAAGTTGGTTTGCGTGGTAGCCGGCTTCGGACTTGTTTCTGATATCGAGTCATCGTGGTGTCTGCGGTGCTCCGACAAGACTGAACAGGGAGGTGGCCAAGCTTATTTGCAGTCAACTAAGGCCTCTCAGCCTCTGACTATACCGATGCAAGTATAAGTCAGATCGAATGCGGCAGTATAGAAGAGATTTTGAGTTTGCCCTTCAACGGGTCCTGTTGTGCATTTGTGGTTCAGGGGCGCACGGCACCACAATCCTCACAATATTGAATAGTGCCAATAATGCCAATAATGCCATTATGCCAATAATGCAGTCCCAGCTCGACGGTCTCGCCGACCGACAACCGAAACGGCGAAACGCAGCGGCAGCTGCTTGCCGTGATACTCTGCCCGGATGTGCTGAGACATGCCGTCCGTGAGAGTCTAGCCAGCGCCCTTCTCGATCATGCTGCATCGTATATGCAGCAATCAAGGCATTCATGGATGATTTCTTGCTGGTACCGTTTGAGATAGTCGGTCTCAATGTCTCGGTCGGCGCTTGACGCTACCACTTTTCATGCCGGTACCTAGCTTCTGGCCATTGTTATTGCTGAATAATGTGGCATCTAGGTACGGAGGAGTTGTAAGGAGAGTGACGTGATGAGCATCATCGCTGAATTTCACAACGAACTCAGCTAGCCACGGTCGATGGACGAGGATGTATACTGTATATACAGATGATTTGTAATCTTAACAATATCTGTTTGAGTAGAAGGCTTATAAGTACGTACCTTAATATCCTCCGGCTCTATATTATTAACTAAGTCTATAATATATCTATAACTATAATCTAACGTCCTTAGGTAGGATAGTAGAGTATTAATATACTCTATAGAATCTGTAGAGATACTACTACCTTATAACTTTATAATCTAAATCGTAGGGTCTAGAATCTCCTTAACCTTATCGTAATCCCTTACTAACCTATTATAAAGGTAATTAGACTGGAAGTAATCCTCTAGATATTATAACGAAAGCAGCAAGCTTATTAAGGTTGTCGATCGTATAGGATACTTCGTCGATAGTATACCGCTCCTTAAGGTATCTAGGAGTAAATAGGTCGGGTATAAAGGCGTCTCTAATAAGGTCTCTAATAAGATCCTAAGAATTAATTATAAATATCTTAATAAGGGGTTTAAGAGAGGTTTAGGAGAGGTTAATACGAGGTTAATATTTAGTTTTCTACTTAAAGTAGGAATTAAGTAGAGAAGAATTTTTCTAGGGACGGTACCTCTTAACCTTTCATTCCTTAGTATAACCTATAAGATCTTAACTTAACCTATAAGCTTAATCTAGCGGGTTACTACATCTTCCCGATAGGTCGGGCTAGCTATTATCTTAAGTAGAGTAGCATGAAGAAGATATGGATGCATAATGAATTCCCGCAGCCAGCTCCGCGCCAATCACATGTAACTCAAAGTTAGCATCAATTCCGCGCGAGAAAGCTAAGAGCGAGAGTGTGAGGCTCTCTCGCATGAACACCTCGATTCCATGTTCCAAATTCGTCGCGGTGTGAAATTGCGACCGGCCTTCCTTCACGCGCCCATCTCAGCGACTATGAAAACTAGCGCTATGGCGCAGAAACGGTCATTCAACGAGGGCAAGCGCCATTTCAAAAAGAACAAGAAGCAGAAGCAGAAGCAGACAAGTGCCGCTGACGGCTCAAACGAAGAAGTGCTGCTTGCAGATGTCAGAAATCTGCTGAAGCATGTGAAGCTCACCGACGATAGACCGACTGTCGTGCCTCAGCAGCTTGCAGAGATAGACGTGACAATCTCAGCATTGTCCTCTACAGGCGACGGTCTGGGCGAAAAAGACGGCCAAGTATACGTTGTACCTTTCGCTGCTCCGGGTGATACCATCACAGCCAGAGTTTACAAGTATTTCGAAGAAGAGTCCTATTCTCTTGCAGACTTCGTGAAAGTCGTCTCACCCTCACAGCATCGTACCGAGGAGCCCAAGTGTCCATACTTCACGCAATGCTCAGGATGTCAGTTCCAGCATTTGCCCTATGACTTTCAATTGGCCCATAAAAAATCAGTACTAGAGAGAGCATACCGCAACTTCTCCCATCTACCTGCCTCTGCCATTCCCACCATCGGCGACACGATCGGCTCACCTTTGCAATACGGCTACCGCACGAAGCTCACACCACACTTCGATGGCCCTCCAGGCGGCAGGAGGGACAAGAGACATGGACAAAAGGTTACATGGCCGGGTGTGCCGCCTATCGGCTTCATGTTGAAAGGGACGCGGAAGACAATGGACATTGAAGATTGTCCCATCGGCACCGAGGCTGTCAGAATAGGCATGAAACGAGAGCGGAAGAGGGTTGCGGCGGACATCGACAAATACCAGAAAGGTGCGACGCTCCTGCTGCGTGAAAGTACGGAGAGGCTACCAAAAGCGGCGGGTCTTGTTGAAGTCGACAAGGAGAGTGAATCGAAGGACGAGGTGCTGGAGGATAGAGGGCAACATGTGCATCGCAAGATCTGCATTACAGATCACAATGCAACCTCGACAGAATACATTGACGACTTTCGCTTCGACAACCCTGCAGGTTCCTTCTTCCAGAACAATAATTCGATACTACCTCTGGTCACACAGTACATTCGCGACAACATTCTGGACAAGACGGTTTCACAAAACGGGGCGTCTGAGCACGGAAAGGAAGACGGACCGCAAGTCAAGAACATGATCGATGCATATTGTGGCTCTGGCTTTTTCACCGTCACGCTCTCAGGCATGTTCAGCAACAGCATTGGCATCGACATTTCAGGGCAGTCAATCGACTATGCCAGCAAGAACGCCAAGCTCAACAACCTGCCAGCAGACTCAACACACTTTATTGCTGCAGATGCCAACCACCTGTTTGGGTCCGTTGACAAGAAGAAATTCCCTCCACGTGAGACAGCCGTCGTCATTGACCCTCCGCGTAAAGGCTGTGACGAAGGTTTCATTCGCCAGCTGCTTGACTACGCGCCTGCGCGAATTTGCTATGTCTCTTGTAACGTGCATACCCAGGCAAGAGACGTAGGGTGGCTGGTAGGTGGTTTGCCAGGCACCAGTGATGAAGCGCAAGGGCTGTACGAGATCGAAAGTTTGAGGGGCTTTGATTTCTTTCCACAGACCAGCCACGTCGAAGGTGTCGCAATCTTGCGCAAACGCGCATCTGTATCGGAGCCCAAAGATGCCCCAAATGGCTCGAGCGCTGTGTCCAGCCACACAGATGCCAACGAATCGTAGGTTCTGCTCGCGCCTATAAAGTCTGTCGCGTCCGCCTGTCTACGCCCTCTCAAAAGCACAAACACTTCCTACCAAGCAAGCAGCATTCTATCACATACGCCATCAATCTACTATGGGAAAGGCACGAAAGACGTCGAGATGCGATTCATTTCAAAGGTTAAGAAGGTGGCAGCCACCATAACCTGCCACATCCCTGAACCCGGCAGCTCACCGAGGAACAAGCACAAGAAACCGGCTACCAACAACCTGACACGGCAACCTTTCAAGCTGCAGGCGCCCGAGACTGGCACCATTGCTAGGCGTCGCCACATGGCGCGCATTCACGACGAGTTTCACGTGGACGCAAATTCTGAGAAGGCACCAATAATTCACACCATGCCAGCCAAGGACGAGAAGACTTCTGCGAAAGTGCTTCGACGACGAAGCTTGAGCCCAGCCTTGATCATGTCTATGGCTATCACGATCGATGTCAAGACTCTTTTGCAATTTCTCGATGAGTCGGAATTGGATGCGAGGAGGTATTCTACGCGATCTGCTGCTTTGGAGATGTAAGAGGCAGAGATATCACATAGTTTGGCGAGAACAGATTTTGTGATTCATATAGCAGCAAAGGAGGATACCACAAAGAGCACACTCCTACTAAAAAAAAGTCTACCAACGCCTTCGCTATGTTCGCTTCTTGTCCTTAAGTCTTGCAAGCATTCCAGTTACAACGCCAACCAACGCCACGGAGGTACTGGGAGAGTGCTGTTGTTCGTAGGGACGTCACAATCGGGAAGATCTTGACAGCAAAGCCTGTGATTGACGGAAGAGACGCGGGCGCTAACGGCTGACTCCCGCTTGTTACCGTTGCGTTGCCGATCAAACACCGACACCGACCCACCCCACAGAACTGCCCCACGTTTGAGATGCTCTCCAGATCTGGACTCTCAAAGCTTCACACTGTCGCTACATCATACCAAGCAACACGTCACGAACGATGGCGGCGGCGGCGGCGCGAAAAGAGTAAGTCCCTAGCCAACCATTCAATATCTTCGCGTCGAGCTCACAGCTGATGACCAGCCAAGCCTCCCTGCCATTCGAGCCTGTCTCTTCGACATGGATGGCCTGCTCATCGACTCCGAAGACAAATACACAATCTGCACAAACCGCGTCTTGAATGAATATGGTCGTCCCAACCTCCCATGGTCAATCAAAGCCCAACTCCAAGGCCGGCCTGGTCCTACCGCAGGCAAAATTCTCCACGACTGGGCTCAACTCCCAATCTCGCGAGAAGAATATATGAGCAAAGTTGCCGCGTGGCAGAGAGAGTTGTTTCCGGAATGTAAGCCTCTGCCAGGCGTGGAGGATTTGTTGAAGACGTTGCATCAGACACCGGGCCTTGAGATCGCACTTGCCACCAGCAGCCATGCCGGAAATTTCAAATTGAAGTCAGATCACCTGAAAGAACTGTTCGAGATCTTCAGAGAAGAGCAAAGAGTGCTGGGCGATGACAAGAGAATACCGCCGGGACGAGGAAAGCCGGCGCCTGATATTTGGTTACTCGCACTTTCCACAATCAATGATAGATTGAAGCGAGAAGGCAAGGAGGAGATCAAGCCGGAGGAGTGTTTGGTCTTTGAGGATTCCGTGCCTGGCGTGGAGTCAGGACGAAGAGCTGGGATGCAGGTTGTTTGGTGTCCTCATCCGGAGCTGCTGAAGGAGTATCAAGGACGCGAGGAGAGAGTGCTGGCAGGCCAGATGGGGGAATACAAGGAGCAAGAACAGAATAATGAGGAGATCGGCGTGGTGAGCCATGATGGTAAGACGAGACATCATGGTGTTCCTGGAGAGATTGGCGATGGATGGGGAAGATTGCTGCAGAGCTTGGCAAACTTCCCTTATGCTGATTACAAGATCAATGTAAAGGGGAGCTCATTGTAATAATGTTATGAGATCGCAGCAGGTCAATAGATTATACAGCATAGACTGTACATGAAAACGCATAGCAGTTTCCTACCTCAGCCTCGATATCGAGTGCTTTCTAATGCCTTCCAATACTTGAATACCTTTCGCTTTGTGGCCGAGCGACTGCACCTACTCTGAAGCAGAAACTAAAAGCCTGATGCTCAGCTTGCCTTCTGCCAAAACAATCTCGCGCACATGGACGGCAGATCGCGAAACCTTTCCAAGCGCATCCCATGCAGGGAGAGGAACAGGGCACAGATACACTATCGACAAATCTTCCATGCTGCACAAAGGCGCTTCGGTCCTAAGCCTCCTGCGCATTATCTTGACACTGGTGGCTCTTTGCACCATCGTGGGCATTCCAGTCCTCATCTCCGAGCACATCTGGCAGCTTGCTCAACCAGCGTGCGGTGACAGCGCCGAAATGGAGATAGAAGTGTCGCGACTGAGTGGCAATCCAGACGAGAAGATATTATAAGAACTCCAAGGCCCGCTGCCCATGAGCCCACTCACGACTGGCCACGAATTTCGACATAATCAATCGGCCTAAGCTCACCTCCCCTTGCCGTACCATGCAGGCCTCTCAAGCACGCATCTTTCCGACCGGATGAACCACTTTTTTGCATTGGGTTCATGGATAAAGACAACCGTTGTTGGAAACCAAGGTCCAAAGCTTCGCTGGTTTATACTGGCTTGCTTCTTGGCCCCAGTGAGGAAATGGAGGACCTGAATGACTCGGATGGGTATTGGCGTGATATGACCGCCTTTGAGGCACGAGACTCTTCGCTACTCGAGATTCGGCTCTGAACAGAGGTGGCTCTATCTGCCTGCTTGATGCTGATCCGTCCTGCTGCACAACTGGGCTTTCGTTACACAGCATGCGGAGACCCCAAATACCAAGGCTCGTAAAACCTCGGGCTCCTACATCCTCCCCTTGGCACGACCATCCTTCCTGGGTTTCACGTACCGCAATCGCCAATACGATACATTGATTTGCTAGTAATAACGTGGGCTCCACGCGAGAATGCGGCTCCGACTCGTTCCGCTGCATCGATCATTAATGTAGCTTATTTCCGGTCAGAGGTATAGGTCATGGACGACTGCCGCATCTATTGCTCACCATTCAACTCTCGAAATTTGAGCTTGCTTTGAGCTTTTCTATCACAATGAGTGTCGTCAAAGCCTCCTTCGCCGGAGAGCATGTCGAGAAACAACCAGACATTGTCTCAAGTGACTCCGAACAAGATCCTTCCTGGCATGACTCCAGGATCAAGAAGATCAAACGCAAAGTCGATATTCGATTATCCGTCATCCTGGCGCTGATGTACATCGTCAACCAAATCGATCGCACAAATCTGCCCAATGCGTGAGTCCGATCGACTTTGATGACGAGCCTTCATTGATCATACCTCAGAGTTATTGCGGGTATGGACGACGCACTCAACCTCATCGGCAATCGATACTCCATCATCGTAGTAGTCTTCTTCCCAACCTACGTCGCCTTCAACTTCGTCGCCACAGTCTTAACGAGAAAGCTCGGCCCACGACCATTCCTCGCGGGCGTCACCCTCGCATTCGGTCTGGTGGTGATCGGCTTCGGGCTGTCAAAACACTGGACCACTCTTGTAGCTCTACGAGTTCTACTCGGAATGTTCGAATCATGTTTCTTCCCCTCCGCCCTCTTCCTAGTCTCAATGTGGTACGTCCGGCACGAAGTCGCGAAACGCAACGCATTCTTCTACCTCGTCGGCAATTCGGTCGGAGGTTTCGGCGGAGTCCTAGCTTACGGTCTCCAACAAATGGATGGATTAGCTGAACATGCTGGCTGGGCATGGATTTTCATCATGGAAGGCATCCTCACCATCCTCATCGCTATACTAGGCTACATCCTCCTCATCGACTTCCCCGAAGACGCACACAACACGAAGCTTTACCCCCGAGGACCAAGATTCTTGTCCGACGACGAAGTAAAGCTCATGGTCGACCGGATCGAACGGGATAGAAAAGATGCGCATATCAGCACCTTCGACTTCTGGACATATCTCGCCCAAGGCAAAGATTGGAAAATCTGGTGTTTCGCCGCGAATTTCGGATGTTCGGGGCTCGTCACATATTCCATCTCATACTTCCTCCCCATCATTTTGCGCCAATCTCTCGGCTTTTCCGTCGTGCAATCACAATGTTTGACTGCTCCGGTAAGTTCCGTCCCTTCCCTCCGTAGATAGAATCCAAATCCTATCTTACTTCTTTCTTAATGACCATCTGTCCGTTCTCTCACACAGTGCTACGCCTTCTCCCTCCTCCTCGGCTTCCTAGAATCCTACATCTCCGACAAATTCCGCATCAGAGGCCACATGATCGTTTTCAATTGTCTGCTCGAAATCCTCGGGATCGCGCTCCTGGGTTATGCTTCTCGGCCTTATGTCCGGTACTTTGGAGCTTTCCTCATCACGGGCGGCTCGAACTCGAATGTCCCGGCTTCGATGACGTATCAGGCGAATAATATTGTTGGTCAGTGGAAGCGAGCGTTTGCGTCTGCGACGATTGTGGCTGCTGGGGGCGTGGGAGGAGTTATTGCCAGTCTGGTGTTTCGGAGCAAGGACGCGCCGGGATATACTCCTGGATTGGCGACTTGCTTTGCGGCGGCGGGGTTGACGATTGGAAGTGTGGGTGCGACGAGTTTTTATATGGGTGTGATGAATCGAAGGCAGGCGCAGGGGAGAGCTGTGTTGGAAGGGATTGAGGGTTTTCGATATACGTTATAGAATAGCGACGAATGGCGACTTCGTTACTTCTGCTACCGCTTTTCGAGAGATTGGTGCATCTCGGATAACAAGTCTCGTCTCTTCTCAGGCCGTTTCTCATCTCAATGTCATCCTAGAGAAACCAGGCGACGCTACAACATGCAGGAGAGACTCAGACATGACCCTTAGAGTCCGCGAGTCGATTGTATCTTTAGACAGCCAGTCCAAGATAGGCCCTTTGATAACGGACCGAGCAATTCCAAACCGATCCAGAGAACTACTACCCCGAGGATTTCGCTTTTGACATCCTATCAAGAACAAAATGCGCTTTCGGCGGGTCGTCGACACATGGTATGAAATAGTCGTCAAGGTTCTTTCACCTCACGGGGTACGGAAAAGCTTGCCACGGTATCTCTATTACTACGCCAGATGCAAAGTTTGAGTAGACGCATAGAACAACCTAACGCAGGGCGAACAAGAAGATCTGAGATTTCGTTAGCAGACATGAATCGGCAAAATGAATTAGCTCAATCAAGTCCGAGAAATACAGCTGCTTCATCGCTCAGGTTAGCTGCTGCAATGTGGCTGAGTTGTTATACAACCGGGGGCTAGATTATCTTAGCAACTTATAGCCCATAAGCATCACCACACACAACAGGCAACCCCGCTACGTCAAAACAGATCGGGGACCACGATACGTCTGAAGCATTGAGTTCGAAATGCCTGTTTTGTGTGTGATGCAAAGTGCATTGCCATACCATTTCCTGTACGAAGGGTATCATAGTTTCCTGTCATTTGTGCGGCTCTCTGGTGAGCGCACGTGTCGTAGCATCCTCTATCAATCGTCCGCCGTGATGACTTCTCTTCCCAATGCACGACCTTTTCGCCGTTCCATCGCATATAACCCAACGATAAAATCGCTAGCTGACCATCTTGTGCCGAGATATCTTGATCTCTGCCAAGTCAGACCTTGGTATCTTCTCCTGCTTCATCTTCCTGAATCCTGCCGTCATGATAGACGCAGCGCCTTCTTCGTGTTCTCGTATACAACATAAGTGATGGAAACTGCCGGAACCACCTTGAGCAAGTTCGGCGTCAGACCTTTGAAGAGTCCTCTCACGCCTTCGCCTTGAATTGTTTGTCGCGTGACGTCAACAATGCCGGTGTATGTCCTCGGATGGCTGGCAGTGCCCTGACTTTGTAATCTCGTCCGTAGCAGGTTGAGAGGGTAAACAATGCTCGCTCCTATCGCACCACTGAAACCCCCCATCAATGCCATGCTGAAATTACCTGGTAATGCGTCTTCATCGTGCTTGAGGTTCGGGTTGTTACGCTTGTTCCTTGCGATAACGCGCTTCTTCAGAGTTTCGAAGACACTCAGGTCGATGGCAGCGTATGGAAACATGCCAACAAGACCCATTGGAAGCCCCTTGTAGAAGGCGACCATGCCATTTCTTGCCCACATCTTCTTGGCGGTGTTGAGGATGAGCTTGCTTCCGTGCTCTCCTCCCGCCACAGTCTCGCACTGCATCTGAAATTTCAGCGTGTCGAGTGGATATACTACAGCTTGTGCGATCATGCCAGCACATCCACCGGCAACAAAGGTCGAGGAGGATGAAATCTGTTTCGGGTTTCCGTGGCCTTCGACTTTCGCAATGGCTCGTTTCGCAGCCTAGTCAGTGTTATCAGCACAACGACTACATAGTGGCAAGATGCCCCTTGGAGAGCACTGCGATCGCAGAGTCAAGGGTGATGCAGCTCACGACATTGCACCGCTTACCCATTTACACCCACGCGCAAATGTGAAGTTATAATGAGGGCAAAGCCAAGGACCCACAGCGCTCTTCGAGGCATGAGGGCATGAGCGGACCACATGAA
>LFZN01000050.1:119570-158857 GCA_001578235.1 Pseudocercospora eumusae
CACACCCCCACCTCCAATACCCACTCATTACAAAATCCTCCAGCCAGGAATGGGGGAAAACTTTAACGTACCTCATATGCACCGAACTTGACTGAAGATTCGGGCATGACTTTGACCACGTTGAGGCCGTTACCCGCAAAGAGGCTTCGCATGCCTCCCGCTGCCCACAGCTCTTTGCACGCATTCCACAGCGTTCTCGCGCCATGCTGGGCGGCACTGATAGCCTTGCCGCTCTTGACGGCTTGTTTCGTATCCTCAGCATTCCCCGTCTGCGCGATCAGGTACACCTTTAGACGATCGAGAGGCGCGGTTGCGGTTCTGGATGTGATACCCGACACACCACCCGCAATAAAGTACCCTACATCCGGAACAAAATCCGTCAGCTTTGGTTGTCGTTTCTTCGGCGCGGCAATCTCGCCCTTTTCCAGCTCTTTCCGCATCGCGGGCTTGATTGGGACATATGGGTCGTCTCCAATCTCGTCCGCATCATCGGCAATGTCGAACAGCTGCGGTCTTGCTTCGCTGCCTTCCCACATCGTGATAGGTGCCGTGTTCTGGCCACCAGCAGCCCCTTGCGATGGCTTGACAAGCTGTATGATCGCGCCGAAAAGAGAAGTCTTGAGGAAGGTCATGATCGTACCTAAGCCTTGCAGTGCCTCGTCGCTTATTACCACATCGCCTTCTGAAGTGAGTTTGGAGGTGGACTGGTAGTAGGAGAATACGGCTTTGAGGCCTGGTGCGTTCGTCGGCATAAATAGCAGAAAATCTGTTCACACGTAGAAATCAGCAAGTGTTGCTTAGCGGAAAGCTTGTTGCAAGCTTTGGGGTTCTGTTGGTCGCGAATTCTTTTCGGAATTCTGAGTAATGCCTACCGCGCCATTCGCCAAAATCGATCCTCCCGTTGTGGTCCTTGTCGATGTAGCTGAAGAAGCGGTCCAGCCGCGCATTGGAGACTGTTACTCCTGCTCGCTCAAAGGCTGCGGAAATCTCGCTTTTGTCTAGCTGACCACTGTTGTCGCGGTCGATCGACTTGAAGAGCTGCCAGAGCTCCTTTTCTGTTCGGGTACAGAAACGAGTGAATTCGTCGTAGCTGATCTTGCCGTCGTGGTCGATATCGCAGGATGTGAGCATATCTTTGATCAGCGCGTCTGCATCTTTGAGCGCTAGAGTGGCATATTAGCACGGAAGTGACCAAGTATGCTGTAGCTGGCGGATATGGCCACTCACGGTGGTTCATGAGAACCAGACCTCTCTTCAGAGCCTCATAGTCGAGATTCCCCTTGCGCTTTGTATCGAGCTTTTCCCATAGCGAGCGCAGGCGCGCCTCTCGTTGCGCCTGTGACTCGCCATCCATAGCCGCGCTCGCAAATCCTATCTGCTTGGCATCGTACAGTGCTGTGTCGACCAATGTCGCGCGCGGCGAAAGCTTCGGATGTCGCTGAGCTCGGCCGTAGTTCTCTGGCAGATACTGTATCGGGAGCAGACGGCGCTTCGGAAGAGTTGTATGAGTGGAGATTGAGGAAGATTCTGAGGCAGGTAGCTTTCACGTGCAAGTGTTGGGCGATATGGGAGTGAATCATTCAGCTTCACTCTTTGCAAAGCAAAACACGCACACGGCATCACGGCATGACGTGCCAAGAGAAATGCTTGCTTACTCAGATTTTTTGAGCCTCACTCTGTGGACCGCCGCCGCCAAGAGAAATACATGGGAGGATGTTGATATCTATTTGGTATCTACTGTCGCGATACCACGATCCTGAGCATCGTCCCTTCCTCATCAATCATGACCATCTAATACTGATTATACCCTCCCCCATAGCCTCCTGGCTGGTATCCGCCCTGCTGATGATACCCTCCGCCGTAACTTTGGTTATATCCTTGCTGCTGTTGATGCTGCGGTTGCCATGGCTGCTCATAGCCTTGCTGGTATGCTGTAGGATATGAAGCGCTACTCTGATCGTAGGATGCCGGTGGCGGCCCGTGAGAATACTGCGATGGATCGGCTTGCAAGTTGCTGGCAGAGCGTTGCTGAGCAAGCATGTCGAATACACCGCCTCGTGTTGCCGAATGGCTGCCAGCGCCTGGACCGATTCCTGGAACATTAAGGCCATGTGACGAGGCAAGTTGTTGCACACCCGCAAAGGACTGCTGTAGATCTTGCACCTTGTGGTTGTGGCCAGCTTTGACGCTCTCCGATGACAAGATATTGTTCAAGTCCTGACCACGATCTGGGCGCTTGTTGATCCATCGTTGCACCACATCGAACATCTTGCGTTGAATCTCAATTTGTTCATTGCGTGCCGCGGGGTGGTGGAAGACGCGAGAGATGTCATCTAGGATTTCTCGTTCCGGCACTTCAGGATGCTCCCAACCATATATGACTCTTGGAGCAACATATTGCAAAATTTCCCCCGCGATCTCACCAGCGGGCTGGTTCAGAATATTCGAGAAGTGGTCTTTGCTGAGCATGGAATGAGTAGGATCAGTGCTAGTGGGGTCTTGCCAGACTAAATACTGCTGGTTTGCGGAGCTGTTGATGACGGTACCAGAACCTTGCTTGAGAGCGTTCGAAGCCGAGGCAATGATGGGCTTGATGAAAGGCGCGAGTAGTCCCATGACGAAAAGCGTGACCTTCTCGGTAATGGTCTCAATGGCTTTCTCCAGACCTGGGATCTTGGAGACGATGGCAGAAATCTGGCGAACGACCTTGTCACGGAACACCAGGATCGGATAGATTTTCGCCATTGCTGCCGCTGCATCGACCTTTGGAGGGGCTGGGAAGTTGAGACCGCCGCCTTGCTGTTGCTGGCCTGGAACTGGGTCCGCACGAGCTGTGCCGTAGCTGTCGTAGCCACCGTACGAGTCGTTCACACCTCGAGAGCCACCGCCATAGCCACCACTGTTCTGCTCGTTCTCTCTAGCTTGAGCATCGGAGGCGGCCTGGAGCTGGATAGCTTCGCGTACAAGATCGCCAGTACCAGGGATGTTGGCAAGAGTATCTGTGAAGAAGGATGCCTCTGAAGCGGGGTCTCCACCAGCGCTACGCTTCCTGTTTGCCTCTGCCTCGGAAAGCGCAGCATTGAGTTGGGCGACTTCAGCATCGTCAACTTCGGTCTGCGTTATGTGATCTGTCGCTTCACCCAAAACACTGTGCAGGAAGTCCACACCACCAAAGGTACCAGTCACCAACGGGAAGACTTGCTTGCCGTTGAGATTTATCTGCGCTTGAGCACCCACATGCGGGAAGACATTGTGGAAGCCCATCTCGCGCAGAGCGAGTTCGGTGTAGTTCGTGTGAGCTCCGAAGTCCTCCATGCAGTGCAAACCTTGGCCAAGACAGCGCAAAGCTTCGCAAAGATCCTCGTCGCGACCCTTTTGTGTACCATGACAGTACAACCTGCCGAAGTGGATGCTGCGTGCAAAGGACCACTTGATGTAGCCAAGAGATGTGGCTATGCCAAGATTCTCATTCGCGATGTAGTTCTTCATGCCGGTCTGTGGGTCAATCTCTAATTCAACAGGACTGACTGGTCCACGAAGGCGAGAATCGAATTGTCTGGCGTCTTGATTGTCCGCGTAGTCCTTGGGATTGTCGATGTGCTCCTCCGGTCGATAGACGCCAAGCCTTTCTGAAGTGACCTCGAATTCTTCGGTGGCATATCCAAAGCTCATGAAAGCCAAGATCCAGACCAGAACTCGAATGGTGTCAGCTGGGACTCCCTTGAGCGTTCCAACGTCGACGGCCTGGCTGTAGTCTCGGAGCCAGTTCCCGAAGTAGGTGCGTTTGACCATCATGGACGTCCACTTTTTGCCCTTGATGAATGCAACTGTGGTTAGAAGATCCTCAATATCTCCATGGCGCCAATTGTGACCTTCAATCTTAGAGATCGAAGCAATGTTTCCAGCACCAAACGCGGCCGCTGGTGATGCTAGGAACAGAACGACCAGCAAGCCAAGCAGGAAGTATGTTGTTCGGTCTGCCATGATGAGTTTCTTCGCTCGATCTGGATCGGCGGTGGATTATGGTATGGGAAATCAAAGCCTCAATGCGATTATTCGGCAGTGATCTAGCTGTCTTATGTGTCTCCTGCAAACATGAAGAGTCCAGCTGAGTCGATGTGGCTGAGCAGCGTGCTGTGGCCCGCCTTTACCTGTGATGCAGGCTATGCAGAGATGACGAATGGACGAGTGTTTCCAAAGGTGATGGGTGCTCTTTCGCCAAGTTGGAGGTCGTTGACAAGCGCTGAAGTCGTTGACAAGTAACTATGATACTCATGCACGCAGCAACACGCAACGCCTCAAAACTTTACGGTATTGCGCCAAGAACTGCTTACATCATCAGTACAGCCACCTTCACTCGCCCTTCAGATCATGTACACCTAGCTCGACTCCCTCATCCAAGTCAGGCTGCGCCTAGAAATGCCTTGTTGTATGCATTCTCCTTGTCACGGCATCGTACTTCATCATGGCAGCAAACTACTGGGATTCTACACAGGCCAAGTTCTGGACATTCACCAAAGCTGAACTGGCTGAGGTCCGTGGCGAGCTGCAAAAGGCGAACCAAGCATCACATGCAAAGTATCCCGTACCCGATCGAAGACTTATGAGCATTTACTTCCAGCAGCAACTCACCAAGATTGCCCGAAGAATGAATGTCCGCCAGCAAGCCCTCGCCACCGCACAGATATACGTGAAGCGCTTCTACCTTCGAGTCGAGCTGAGGAAGACAAACCCGTACCTCATCATGGCCACCGCCGTCTACCTGGCCTGCAAAATGGAGGAGTGTCCGCAGCACATCCGACTGATGCTGGGCGAAGCTGCCAGGCAGTGGCCTGAGCTGGGCGTCTCGGAGAGTAGCAAGATCGGCGAATGCGAGTTTGCCCTTATCTCAACGCTGTCTTCTCGCCTGATCTGCCATCACCCCTACCGCACCCTCAATGACTTGGCGCCTCACTTCGGCCTCAGCAGCGAAGAGACCCAGCTAGCTCAATCTATCATCAATGACAGCTACAACACAGATCTAGCTTTCCTCTACGCGCCGCACGTGCTGGCAGTGGTGGCCATATTCCTCGCAGTGGTGCTCCGACCAAGTGGACAGCCGGCCGGTTTGCAAGCGCATTCCACTCAGTCTCTACCAGGTCAAGCTTCACCTCCTTTGATGTCTCCCATATCTGCTGCTCCCCCAAGCTTCTCGCCTGCAATGTCTAGTAGCGCGGCCCGCGATGCGTTTCTCGGAGGCTTCAGCGGCCTCAAGCAGGCGGGGCCTAAGCTGTCAAAGCTTGTGGACTGGCTTGCCGAGAGCAGTATCGACATGCATGCCGTCGTGGATGCCACGCAAGAACTTGTCAGCTTGTACCAAGTTTGGGAAGAAAGCTACAACGAACGTGCTTGCAAGGAAAGCATAACCAAATTTCTGAAGGAGGGTGGTATTGGTGGTGGCTCAGGTGGTATGGCGAAATAGGAGGGCTACCGACCACTTGCACCACCAATAGCATCCTCCAGCGCAGTCCCATCGGACTTCAACCAGAATTGCATTTGCCCCGCCCAACTCATATGTCCTGTTCATAGATACGAACGGCGGATCTAATTCCGGTCATGACGGGAGTGAGTAGAGCGCTGGAGTGCCCTTGTCTTCCAGATGGATCTCATCACCATCCTCGTACGCCACGACACCGTTTCGGCACGCAAGAAAGAACAAACGACATGCTTGGAACTTGCGTCTGCGCATTGTGCTAGAGTACATACCTAAAGGCCAGGTTCTCTTGGTCTGTGAGATCCAGCTGCCGCACGTCGACGACCTCCTCTGAAACATCACTTCCGGACTCATGCTCGACAACACCAACCTCGTCCACGAGCCCTTGTGCCTGCAATACATCTCTTCGCGCATTCTCTCGTTTCAGGTACCAACGAAGGTACAGCACAAGAAACATTGGAAATACACAGGCGATACCCAATATCACCGCCCAGGTGACAGTATATCTCGGTTTGTATTGTGGTTGGAAGAGTTGAGGGCTTAGAATATTGCCGAGTCCGTATCCAACATGATAAAGGCCTATTACAGTCGTCTTCTTGGTGTGTCCTGCAGAACAATTCGCAGCCCAGATCATTACCACACTATATGGTATCCCCACAGTCGCTCGGATCCAGATCGCCGTCAGGAGGCCCCATCGATTACTCCAAGGTAATGATAGAAGCAAGATGCACGATATGATTGGCGGAATGTAAGCTGCAGATGATAGCCACGCCCGACAATTGGTTGTCTTGGCCAGGATGATGGCAGCAGATGCCAGAGACACGAATGCAGCAACCCCGTTCACGCAGCCGAGCAAAGTGGTATGCAGCGTAGAAAAGCCGAACGATTTGATAATCAGCGAATACTGATTAGTGAGGCCGTTTGCCATTTCTTGCGACCAGGCGTGAAAGAAAAAGAGCCAGGTCTTCTGCTCCGTTATGGCCTCTAGGAACTGATGTTTCTTGAAGTGCTTTTGTTCAATGCCGGAATGATTGCTCTTGATACGCAGTACAGCCTGAGCCCTCTCTTCCAGTGTCATGAAGCTCGCACTGAGCGGGTTGTCTGGAAGCCAGAGCCACACTGCGATGCCGAATAGGACTGTTATGTCTCCCGTGATCACCATAAACCACTTCCAAGGGTTGAAAGATCCCGTATCGATCCAGAGCACACCGTAAGACAGCAGACCGCTGGTGATGGGAGAGCTATTTCCGATGGCCCACATGCATGGCATCAACCACGACTGCTCATCATACGTGAACCACATGTTCAGAATCAACAAGAACGCAGGCACAATGCATGCCTCTACTACGCCAAGGAGGAAGCGGACCACGAACAGGGAAGCAAAGCTCTCACATGGGATGTGTAAGAGCAAGATGCCTCCCCAGACAACCAGGTTGATCGAGAGCCAGCTTGTGAAAATGTCAGATCATGCATCTGCGTGCAGTCATTTGTATTGCAAGGCACTCACCGAGCGACCGGAAATCTCTGCAAAGCCCAATTCTGCGGCCATTCGGCTAAGAGGTAGCCAAGATAGAAGATTGAAGACAGCCAGTTGTATTGGGTGCTGTTGAGATGGGCGTCGTCCATGATACCAAGGATCGCGGAACTGCCCAAGGTCTGCTTATCGACATACATCAAATGGTAACCCACACAGAGGAAGGGCAGAATCCATCGAACGCATTTGTTTCGTATGCGCTTGGCTTCTGCAGGTGAAGGATCGTTGACCTGGATTTTGGAGAACAGCTTGTAACTCTCGTCGGCATAGCGCTCTGGAAGTTTCGGTTTCGCGTTGCTTCCAATTACCGAAGCAGTGATCGTGTCTTTGGACATGGTGGCGGGAGGCTGCAACGACACTCTTCGTAGGCCCTCGTCGTCTCGTCCAGTGCTGGGCTGGAAGGCGTTGATGAGATATCCAAATGGGATGCCTATCAGCAGGGCACCTCCGCTCTGCAAATACTGCGTGGATCACATCATTAGGATGCTGAATGGGCATTCATGGACTTCAGCACCGTAGTCGAATCAATTGTCGACTCTCGTCTATCAGTGGAGCATCAATGCTATCGGACCAGCAGGCTCATCACTGGCGTGCTTTATCATGCCTCGACACGTGGAGCGATGCATCCAGCGGAACCACCTTTACATTGCCAAGACACATCACCCTCTGCGCCGATGATGCTCAGCGAATCTAGTGCGAGCAAAGAGTCGGAGTCGACCACATTGCGTGCTCGATCCCCGTTCTGTCACCACCATGCTCACTAAACGCAGCGCCCCGAGGTTCTGCCGTCATGCAAGCAATTACAGTAGAGCTCTGGCAAGGTCTAGGTCTCAAGGAGATAAGCTCTGCATCTGCTCCTGAATATCAACCTCACGTCTTGGATGTCACCTTTTGAAAATTGAAGAGAGTGATCGACACTATGGCCGACTCCGAAAAGCTGAGAATTGCAATCATCGGAGCAGGCATTGCAGGTCTTGCTGCTGCGATCGCGCTCCAAAGACACGAAGGCATTGATGTACAGGTCTACGAAAGAGCCTCAGAGCTTCGAGAGATTGGTGCCAGTATTGCCCTGGGACCAAATGGCATGAAAACTTTGCAGAGACTAGGCGTGCACGAAGCTCTTTCTGACGACCTTGCATTTCGGAATAAGTCTGGCTATCCCATGATATACCGGTAAGCCGACACGACCATTCGGTTTTGACAATCGGCTGAATTGTCTGCAGACATTGGAAGACGAACGAAGTAATCTCTGTAGACGAACATCACGGCGAAATCGAATACCGACATCGCACCAGCAGATTCTATCGAGCACATTTGCAGCAAGCCCTAGCAACGCACGTCGAACCAGAACGGATCCATTTGAACAAAACATTCACGTCCATCGCTCAAGTCCACGAAACCAATGAAATCACCATCTCCTTCGCCGAAGGCTCCACAACTTCCGCAGACATCGTCCTAGGCGCAGACGGCATCCAATCCGCCGTCCGACGCTCCTTCGTCCCAACATCCCAACCCAAATGGACAGGCTGGGTAGCTTTCCGATCCATCTTCGACGCCAACCTCGTCTCACACATCCCTGGAGTCCTCAACGAAGCATACCACTGGTGGGGACCCGACCGAACATTTTTCTCCTCGAAGCTCGGCAAGAATCTCTTCACCATCGTCGGCGGAAACCACAGCGATCCTGATGCACCCGACGCGCTTTACTCAGAATCTTCCTGGAATTCTGAAGCCGATTTGAACCTCCTGAAACACTTCTACAAAGACTGGCATCCGACCATCACTGCCTTGATCGACGCTTCGCCGTATACGAGAATGTATCCCAACACTTTCGCTTCCGCGCTCGACGCCTGGATCCACGGCAATAACAACGTAACCTACGCCGGGGACGCAGCTCATGCCCACGGCGGAGCTTTCGCAGCTGGTGGATCTTTGGCATTAGACGATGCCTGGGCTTTCGCGAGGGCGGTTTTCCACGTCTATCCCCGGGACACCTCGACGAAGCCTTCGAAGGGCGAAATCTCGCGGGCTTTGAGCTTGTATGAGAGGATAAGAAAGCCGCATACGGATCGTGTGTTGGCGACTGTGCATGCGAATCATCGGAACGCTGTGGAGAGACTTGGGAAAGAGGAGACGGATGAGCAGCTGATACACAGGATGCAGAGTCGTGCGGATCCGTTTTGGATTCATGAGCATGATGTCGAAGCGACGTTTTCGCGCGTTCTGGCGGAGGAGGAGGGTAGCATCCAAATCTTATAGAATATATATATAATCTAAGGAGACGAAATCGATTTTCATCTTGAAACCAAAGCGAATCCCCCAGCCTAATAAACCAACCGTTATCGTTATCCTTTACTTAGAATAATACTCTAGCGCTTACGTGCATAGAGTTACGAGGAAGACTTTTAACTTATAATAAGGAGAGTTCTAACACCGTGAGGTCCAGAGAGATGACAAATCTACGCGAGAAGTTGGGCCATTTTGGCGACTGTTGCTGATAATAGGGATAGGATAGAAGAATTTTTGGATCTTTGAGTTTTGTGGAGGGATCGCGGTGTTGATGGAAAGTAGTTGCGATGATGATGACCATTCCCGAGCAACGCCTTCACGGCCTGGACCAAGCCTGCGATATTCGAGTCTGCATAGTGATTGTTGTATTCATGCACGCTGAGTGGAAAGAAGAAGTCGAAGAAGCAAGCTTTGAATGTGTACTTGCTAGGGAGCGGTTTCTTGCATGTGATACCCGCAGAAGCAACAACACGTGCTGCGGCTTCCTGTGCGAGTCAAAGGGTGAATAGCAACGAGAGATGAGGACAAAGAAATGCGAGAAACACGAAACATCAGGAAGCGAGGATGGTTCCAGTACGAGTACGAGTACGCTAGAATCGCAGCATCAAAGAAAGAAGAAAAAACACACCTACTCCATATCTCTCAGCCAATCACCGTCCCTCAGCAGCAAACGGCCACGGCGCAGAAATTTTCTTCTCCTGCTCTGCACCACTGCTCCCCAAATGTCTAATCCTAGGCAACTCATGACTTTCCCTCTCCATCTCCTTCTCCTTCTCCCTGCCCACTCGATCCTTCACACCAGGCAAATGCCCTCCAACAAGGAAAAGCAAAACCCAAAGGCCCACATCCACCAGCACAAGAATCGTCGTCGCCCAGGTGAGAGCAATGAATTTCCCACCCTTATTCGCTTGGATCCCGACCCCGTCTCCCAAGAAGTTCAGAACGGCTGATGCACCGATTGCGATTCCGTGTGAGGATACGGAAGCCAGGGCCAGGAAGCCGAGAGCTGGGAGGATGAAGATGATGTTTGCGATGACTTTTTTTCGGGAGAAGGATATGACGGACCAGATGCTGAGGAGGAGGGCGAGGCCGAGACATATGATGCTGATGTAGTAGAGCACTCGGATGAAGATGAGCGGGTTGAGGTCCGAATGTTGGTCGCAGGTAACAATGTGCTTCTCCGTACCATTTGGGGGAGGAGCAGAGACGCCGATCGTGACGTTTGTGCCGTTGGGCATCACGTATTCGCCTGAACAAGTGGTACGGAGATGGATGGCGTAGAAGTCGCTGAGATCCATTTCTTCGATGAAGTCCATGTATGTGTCGTTGATGGCTTCGACGACGGAAGTTTGGGCGGAGTTGAGGGCGGAAGAGATTTTGCTTGCGGCCAGGGCTTCAATCGAGTTGATGCCGGATTCTACGCCTGATGCGATTGCCGTGGCTTTGGATCCGATGGCGGATTGAACTGAGGTGATCTTGCCGCCTGCTTCGGATTTCAGAGATGCCACGCCTTCGGTCAGGTCGCCGACCAGGGAGTCGATGTCGCGAGCCATGAGGGCGATGTCGAGCTCTGGTGCGAGTGTGATTTCTGCTCGTGGAGCGAGGGCCACTGGTGTTGGGAATGCTTCAACATCCGCAGGTAGGGAGCGCTTGCTGACGATCTTGCTGATATTGAAGCCCATGATCTTATCATCGATCTTGTTGACCGCGTTCTGTCCAATGCGGGAGACATTGAGGGTAAAGACTGCATAGTCGTCCATCATGCCCGGACTATTTCCAGCAAAGACGCAGAGGAAGCTGAGCACGAAGGCCGTAAAGGTCACCAGGACCGGGAGGATCGCGTATGGCTGGAATTGGCGTGGTCCTGCCATGATGGTTGTATGGTTCTGGAAAATTATGTGCTGTCGTATGTATTGCTGTTCTCGTGATGTCAACTCTTGCCAGCAAGAGATTAAGGAATGCAGAAGAAGCTTAAAAGAAATTCGTGATGGTGACAGTGAAGGTGTCGAAAAGGAACAGGGAAGGGAAGGTCACTTCGAGGTCGCAGTGAATAGAGCTCGGGCGACAATAACGGGCAGATGTCTTTGTTTTGCCACGACAATGAATCCACTGTCCAAGACTCCAACAATAGGCGTGGGCTATCTTTAGACATGACGCTGGGAGTGAACAAAGGCGCATAATGATAAGGCGTGGAAGGCCTGTTTGAAGTTTCGCACTCATGTCCGCGCTCCTATTAGCCGCCGTGCCAAGCCCTTTCCCTTCCCGCGCTTCTGTGAAGCTGGAGGCCAATGAGTCCACGCGCATCTCTTCAACCTGCGACATGCAACTGTTGAACACATCTTGTGGTGCGATCCGCTGACTGCGTCTCAACAACAAATGCCGTAATAACAGTCAGCAGGCTGAACATTTCCGCTTTCTGCTTTACATAAGTCCCTACAGCAGCCATGTCGACCACTCGCAGACTATACTTACAGTAATGCTTCCGGCTCTCGTCAGTCTTCAACCTAATGGCCATGCCCATCGTCGCCAGGATCGCCTCTCTGCTCTGGATCAAGCTTGATCAACGTGTCGATTCTCATGATGGCAACACACGCTTCCACAGCAGACTTAAGCTGCTTTACCTTGGACATAGAAGGCTCAAGCACGCCTGCCTTGACACAGTCGTGGACCTTGCCCTTCGAGAGGTCGAGACCGTAGTTCTTGTATCCCTTCGCCTTGGCCAGAGCCTTGGCATCTGCGTCAAGTGCTTGTTGCGTCTTGGTCTGAGGTGGGGTGGGAGCGCCATTTGCAGGAGCTGGGGGGTGTGAAGATGCTGGTTCCGCCGAGCGTTGCGAAAGCGCATGTCGTGACCGTAGCTGTGCGACCAGTTCTGAAGAGTCTTTTGCGGCATTGACGGCAAGCGTGGTTGGAATGACCAGCAGAGAAGCAGCGAATGCGCCAATGGCAAGCTGTTCTCGCGATCCGACTGACGTCGCCCACTCCTCTAGATAGATGTGCAGGGCGGTCTCGACAGCACCGCCACCTGGTACGATGCGTCCAGATTCGAGTGTACGCTTGACAGCTGAGAGGGAATCGTGTACAGAGCGCTCCATCTCGTCCAAAGAGTACTCGTTTGGACCTCTTAGGATGATCGATGCTGCCGTGTGCACCTTTGGACCCTTCACCAAAATGCACTCATCGTCCGATATTCTCTCCTGCACCACCTCTTTCGCCTCGCCGAGCGCCTTTGGGTCGAACACCTCGTCGCCGGTGTTGATGTCGGCCAGCGTCGAGATCATTGTAGCACCTGTCGCCTTTTCTATCCGCCTCAGATCCTCCTTCTTACACCTCCGCACTGCCATGGCTCCCTTCTCCACGAAATGCTTCAAGCACAGATCATCGATACCCTTGGTTGTGAAAATGACGTTCGCGCCTGCCTTCAAGATCATCTCCACTCTTTCAACCACCAAACTGCTCTCACGCTCCCGAATCTTCTCTAGCTGTGCTGGGTCGTCAATTACCACATTCACGCCCATCTTCATGCG
This sequence comes from Pseudocercospora eumusae, assembly GCA_001578235.1. Lineage (NCBI taxonomy): Eukaryota > Fungi > Ascomycota > Dothideomycetes > Mycosphaerellales > Mycosphaerellaceae > Pseudocercospora > Pseudocercospora eumusae. Next base: position 132,391 of record LFZN01000050.1, read on the forward strand.
CTCCTTCTGCAAGTTCATATCCAAGACGGCAATCTTGGCGTCTGTGATTCTCGTCTTCATGGCCTGGCTTGCAACGGTGCAGTTCAAGGCGTATCCCTTTACCAGCATGGATTCTGTAGCGCTCTTTCCGTGCGACTTGAGCACATTTACTGCCTTGACTGGGTACTTGACTTCACCCCTCGCATTTGTGGTCTTGACGCTTGTGATGGCGTCGACAACCATGTTGGCAAAGAAATCTGAATCGGCACCAATGATCTTGGAGCTCATTGACGTCTTCGCAATGTTGATCAAGCTCTCTCGTCCAAGAGTGTCCACCTTTGTGCTCACGTTCTCGTTCATATATCGGACAGCTTCTCGAAGTGCTAATCGGTAGCCGGTGATGATGGTGGTCGGGTGTATGCGCATCTTCATAAGCTCGTTTCCGCGGCGCAGGAGCTCAGCAGCAATGAGAACCACACTCGTTGTACCATCGCCGACTTCCTTGTCTTGCTGCTGTGCCAGGTCGACGAGGATCTTGCCAGCGGGGTGCTCGACGTTGAGGAGTGAGAGGATAGTGGCTCCATCGTTGGTCACTGTCACATCACCAATATCGTCCACCATCATCTTGTCCAGCCCTGACGGGCCGAACGAAGACTTGACGATGTTCGCGATGGCTTGAGTGGCGAGGACATTCTGGTCGCGGATATCGCTGCCACTGATCTTCTGTCCGCCCAGGAAGAGCGTGCCGTTGCGGCCTTGCTCGAAGATGCCTGCCATGGCCGGCTGTGCGCAGTGTTGGGTCTTTTCAGTATTGAGGTCGGAGTCACAGGGTTGGGTAGTGCTGGTGCTGGTGCTGGCTGCGATTCTGCTTGTTTCTATGTCGCCTGGAAATTTGTGAGCCGCGTCGAGCTTCAAAACGCGAGCTTGACATGTTCAAGCCATCCCGCCACAGCATTTCTCAGCACGGCCAGAACCACATGTACGCCACACCAGGAGCCTCATCTCATCGACGGAACAACGAATTTCTACTCTAGCAGCAGAAAGACAGGATCGCTTGTAGACATCGATGCTATAATAATATCTTCTATCGTATACCGATACCGTCAAAAAATGAATTGAAAAAAAGCCTGCCTGAGCTAGAATACAACCCAAGCAAAAGATCATCTGTCAAACCAAATTCCCATCAGAACCACCAAAAAAAATTTGAGGTCTGAATGCGGACACTTTATTCAAGAGCACATCCGAAGATGAATCTTACTGTCCGCCGGACTTGAACCGGCGACCTTCAGTGTGTTAGACTGACGTGATAACCACTACAGCTCGTTAGCATATTGCGGATGAGAGAGCATGCGATTTTACATACACTACACCAGGACAGCTTGATGATGTTCGATGAGTAAGCAGAAATTTAGTTTGCTCATGTACGGTAGCTAGATTAGCGGATCAGGAGCTCCACAGCGCGAAATGAAATTGACACAGAAATGCTTGGAGGAGTGATCATTGACCGCACTGACTGACTAGGATCTCTCTGGTATCGGTACAGTCGTTCAAAACAACGTGTGATTCCATGGCGGTCATTTATACATGAAAAGGCTGATGAATGGCTCAAATCTTGCTCAGCGTCTGTGTCGTTCGTCTATATCTTGATCTGGTCGAAGAAGAAGTATATGATGATCGTCGAGTTGACAGCTAAATGATCGCATACTTGCCAGCCTGCTCAGAAGTTGATCGCTGGCAGCTCTCGTAATTTACGCCAAGGCTTGTTGACAGTTTGCGTGTGCCTAGAGTCCCGTGTTCAGGCATGACTATCACATTGCCGGCCGAGTTATTATGATGTGCAAATGTCTTCTAGCCAGCTTTGGACAGGTTGGTGGGAAGTACAACTTCGAAAAGAGCTCCGAGCGATGCTATGCCACGATCTCCGTCCCGGTGAACAGATCGAACATCGGCACACCTTCAGGACCCTTCCACTCCCCGCCCCATCGACCTTCAGCTTTCTTCTTTTTGACGAAGTTCAATGCCTCAAGCTCCATCTCATCCCAGCTTCCCTTGAAAGATACAACATGGTCTTTCCACAATTCTTCCACGGCAGCTTGACACCAGCTATGACAATCAAAACTTTTGGCCTTGGCTTGATTTCTATCGTCCTCCTGGTAGATTGGCAGGGGTCCAACGGACTGTTCAATATCGTTCTCCGGATCTAGTGTCAAGACTTTGCCAATGACAATACGTGCGAGAAGTCGGTTCTCAGAAGTGCAGTCCTTGATAGAGACCCGCTCATATCGCCATGGCTGGCTGACTACGCCTTCGACATTTTGAATGGTGTTCAGGACGTGTCGTTTTGTGACTGATCGAGAGGGCTTTCCTTTCGAGGTCTTAGGAGCAGTGAAAATTGCCCAATGGTAAGAATCTGGGTGTTTTGGCCGAGCGTAGAGTGCCAGCTCCAAACGCGGCTTGTTGCGGTAACCCCAGGTATGAGTGTGCATCATGTTGACGAGACAAGTTTCCGGAGCCGATTGTCGGGGTTGCTTTTGTTTATCGGTATGAGGGCCTGCTATGAGCCAGATAGAGGATCAGGTCTGGAAAGCGCTCCACGAGCCATAGGTGCTGTCAGATCTTAGAAGGTCGGCTTCGGATCCTTCAATTGGGCTCGTGGTTGGCACATGCCACACAGACTCAAGTCAATGCAAGGATACCAGTTTTTCCTTCCAGCGAAGCTTTGCTGTCACCTCCGTGCCTTGCTTACTCCTGACCAGCGGCTACCTCGGAAGGGTATGTTCCAAATACCTACTTGACAAATTGTGTGTGAGTATCAGTCGGCGTGTATGTGGTCCTTCTAGCAGATGAGTACACGTGCCTCGTTTTGAATTACGAGACGTGGCCATGCAGGCCATTAATTACCGTATTGACCATGACCCAGCACACTGGAATACTTTGCCCAAGCGCTGCGCATTGACAATCTCGCGTAGGGCTGGGGGAAGTAGTAATCAGCCGAGGCATAGGAGATAGGAGAATAGATCTGCTCTGTGGTCTATACTTGATGGCCATTATGATGTTTATGTTCGGTAGTTGCAGACTGCAGGAACGCTAGAAGGGGTGGAAGTCTGCGAGAACCACTTTGATGTGTTTTGACGCTGGCCTCGTCAAATGCGACCGCTAATACCCCGGCCCCATGAGCACGCGAACATCACCTGCGCCGCGCTGAGCTGGCACCTTTGTCCAGTGACCCGAAGACACATGCCAGAGGGGTGTCGGTTGTCGGGCTCCATTCCCTTCACCATGTCCTAGAGTCTACAGAGTGGAAGACTTCGTAATGGCACGAACAGCATAGCATACCATTGCATAGACGGCCTACCGCGGCATCGACCAATACCCGAATCCACCCCAGAGGCATCGATATCAACATGCCGTCCTCCTCCAGCCAGCCCTCAAGCCATCGCGGCCATGAGAATGGTGGCGCGACTATCGACAAGCTCGAATATCACCCTGGTGGCAAGCCATTATTGCACCCCGACGAGAGTCAAGGCGAGAGCAGTGGGCGGCAAAGCGAAGACAGGAGCTACGCTGGGAGCTTCTTTTCAGATGTCGCCGAAGGCATAGCGGACAACGACAGAGCGCGCTTCAAGAGAGAAGTCATGCGCTATGGCAGCTTTGCATGGGCATTGATCAGCACATTGGGTGCAGGCAGCATCACGGCATACTCCTTGTATGCGCCACTGTTCCAGCATCGCCTGCATTACAGCCAGCTGCAGGTCAATGGCGTCTCCATTGCTGCTGAGATTGCCATGTACCTGCCTGTTCCACTTTGGGGCATGATGTGTGACAGGTTCGGGCCCGGTATGACTTCTCTCCTTGCAGGAATCTTCTTTGGCTTTGGATATGGCTTCGGAGCATTCACCTATAAAAGTGGTCCTCCACCGGCACTAGGTGGGATTGGCTACCCATACTGGGTCATGGTTCTAGCATTTATCTTCATCGGTCTCGGCACATCTTGTATGTACCTCTCCGCTGTCACGACTTGCGCGAAGAATTTTGGTAGAGGGAAGTACAAGGGTATCGCACTCGCCTTGCCCATCGCTTGTTTCGGCTTAAGTGGAATGTGGCAGGCGCAAGTCGGCAGTCATCTGCTGTACGAGACCAAGGCGGACGGCAGTAAAGGCGATGTCGATGTACATCGCTTCTTCCTCTTCCTGGGCATTCTTCTGCTAGCGACTGGCATTGTTGGACGCTTTGCCCTTCGTATCGTGGACGAGGGTACGCTGATAGAGGAGGCTGTGGATGAGCTGGAGCAGAGCGGCTATCTCGAGGAGAGTCAATTCTTTCATCGCCTGCTGCAGGAAAGAGAAGAGCAAGTTGGGTATGGTACACTGTCTGATTCGGAAGTGCTGGACATTCGTCGAAAAGCAGAGGAAGAGACCGAGCGGAAGCTTGAGGCGCAACGAATGAAGACATGGCTCCTCAATGCTGAGACTCGTCGCTTTCTTTCGGACAGGACTATGTGGTTTCTAGCAGCTGGCTTCTTGCTCGTCACTGGACCTGGAGAAGCATTTATAAACAATCTCGGCACCATCATCGACACACTGTACACTCCTGGCACAGAACCTAGGGAAGGCAATCCTACATCAGCCGCCACGCATGTCTCGATTGTCGCTATCACAAGCACTGTTGCGCGTGTGGTGACAGGCTTACTTTCGGACAGTCTTGCACCTTCCTCTGTACCTCACCAGCATCGCCGTGGCCCAAATTCTATGGTAAACAGCATTGCTTCCCTACCATCCCTACCGGGAGAGAAGAAGAGGCTCGAGATCTCTCGCGTCACCTTCATCATAGCGTTCTGCATCTTAATGTCTATCGGCCAAGTCGTCCTCGCGTCAGGCGTAATTCAGCAGCATGCCGAGCGCTTCTGGCTAGTCTCAGCATCGATCGGAGCAGGCTATGGAGCAGCTTTCAGTTTGACACCAATCATCATCAGTGTGATCTGGGGCGTCGAAAACTTCGGGACAAATTGGGGTATTTGTGCAATGATGCCAGCCATAGGGGCATCGATTTACTCACTTATATACTCTGGCGTTTACCAGTGGGCAGCACATTTGGGAGATGCTCAAGGCAAAGATGTGGTTGAGGACAAGCTTTGTTATGGCGTTCTGTGCTATGCGCCCACATTCTGGGCAATGGCTGTATGCGTTTGGATAGCATCTGGACTGTGGTTATATGCATGGCGAGGACCTGGTGGGTGGAGGCAAAGATCAATTGCTGTTTGATGCGTTTCGGAACAGCTTCGATGTATAAATCCATTGAATCCCTGTGAAGCTTCATACGAGAATACGAACTATCCCGTGTTCGGTTTCAACACGTTTTTCCTGATCTTTTATGGGTGCCTTAACGAGTTATCCATACCTCAGCAAGAAGTACAGACTTATATACGCGGAGGATCACGGCGTCAACCGTGAACCAAAAGCTAGCCAATGCCTCGGCTGTCCTCGGTCCTACAGCACTCCACCCTACATCTAGACATCACTTCATCATCAACATCAAAATCAACATAACCACATACAATCCCAGAACCCCAACCAGGATATTCTATCTCATCAAGAGCTCATAAACTCCAACTCCAGCACGTCGAGGTACACTTGGAAAAGGATCATGGCCTCATCAGCCCCCAAAAAACGGCTGCAAGCTCTCTCAGAACATTTGATCAACCGTCCCAAAGCCGTCGGCCAATTTGAAAACATCCCAAACATCCCCACCGTCGCTTCCAGTTCTTCTGGTCCTCGGATGCAAGGAAAAGTCTGCATTATCACCGGCGCAAATTCTCCTTTGGGAATTGGTCGTGCGACTGCACATCATTATGCCAATAACGGGGCCAAGGCGATTTTTCTTTGTGATTTGAGTACGGAGTTTTTGGATGTGCATAAGAGGGAGATTGAGGGGAAGTATCCCGGGACGGAAGTATTTGGGAGGAAGGTTGATGCTGGGAAGGAGGAGGATGTGGCTAAGGTTGTGGATGAGGCGTTGGAGCGGTTTTCGAGGCTCGATGTCTTTTTTGCCAATGCTGGGATCTCTGTTACGATGGTGAGTTATAGTGTTAAGGCGAAGGGTCGTGGTTTTGCTGACTGTTTTAGAAATCGGTGTTGGAGAGTGAGGCGAAAGACTTTATGGATGTCATGAGAGTTAATGCGCTTTCGGTATTCCTTGCGGTGAAGCATGGCGCGAGAGGAATGTTAGTTACGGGAAGCGAGAAGAAGTATCCAGGCGGAAGTATTGTTGGCACTGGTGAGTAATGGCACGGGAGCACTCATTCCCGGCTTCGTTTTGCTAATGTGATCATATAGCCTCCTCGGCTGGCATGCGGTCGAATGCTGGAGCAACGGATTACAGCGCGAGCAAAGCGGCAGTTATTTCGATCATGCAGACGTCTTGCTATCAACTTTCTGGTACTGGTATCAGGTGTAATGCGATATGTCCTGGCATTATCGAGACTGGCATGACTGCACCCATGTACGAGATGGCCAGAGCACGAGGATCTGAGAGCAAGATTGGCCAGCTGAATCCTTTGATGAGAGGTGGTGTTGCTGACGAGGTGGCCAGAGTGGCGCTGTTCTTGAGCAGTGATGAGAGTAGTTATGTGAATGGACAGGCGTGGGCAGTTTGTGGTGGTCTCACAGCCGGCCATCCTTTCGTTCCTGGAAAACTGGCCTAGAGGAAAGAAAGAGCACATCAAAGTGACCACACGGGAAAGACCACATCTCAATCTTACATGAAATTGGTAGGTACGAGTGGGACAGTATCCATTGACAAACTTCTAGCATCTCTCTTGAACTTTCCTTACATCGCAATACACAGGATCCCATCAAACGCGCCTCATATACGCTGTGTCTTACGACTATCCCCAGGACATTGCAACAGTTACCTCCGCCCCACGGCCTACTCTTTCTATATCGCCTTTGGGGATTACATTACTTCCACACCAATCCTCCATCGCTGGTCCTGATGGCGACTCCCATATCCGATCCTATCGTTGAACAGCTGCGAGCGACGCTTCGCCAACTTCAAGCAATTAATGCTGGACTCGATCAAGCCATCGCTCTCCAAGAAGGCACCACCAAAGCCCCTGCTTCGTGTCGCTTCTTCTACTTGCCAATTGAGCTTCGAGATCGGGTCTATGACATTTGCTTGGCGGTGGGCAAGGTCTTCCTACCACCATTTCTGGCTGGTGATGTCCGCCTAGAGGGGCGACGCGAGTACAAGAGGCCCCAATGGCAACTCCTGGCTGTGAGCAAGCAGGTCCGCTGGGAGGCAGCGAAAAGGCTTTTTGCATGCAATCTGATGGTATTAAGCGCAGGCTTCGGCTCGAAGGATGGCACTGCGCGCAATCCCTGGATGACTCGCGTCTTTTTACCATCTGATCCGACTACCATGTGGAGATCCAGCTTTGAAGGTCTTAAACGCAAATTCTTGACTAAAGTGAGCGTCTCTTTCGACATTCGATGCGGAGATGGGCTGCAGAAAGCCATCATAACACGAATGGTGTCGAGACACGGCCGCACTGCAGCAGATGAGGGGGACTGCAGAAGTATTTCAGCGCCTCTAATTTGGAGAGACATGTTGAAATATTCGTTCAGTCCTGTGCTCCGCCATCTGCAGATTGACCTCACTAATTGCTATTCCAATTGCTATTGCGCCCTAGGTTGTCATCGTCAGGCGTACTTAGCAGCTGGCACCATCTACGGGAACCAATTGATGCCCATCAGCTTGGAGACGCTTGAGATCCTCGGCACACAAACTGCTAAAGAGCGCCGTCAACTTACTGCCACGGTTAAATTCAAGCGCCAGGCCAATCCTTTGTCTTCAACTAGGATTTTAGATCAATGCCAGGAGAAACATGCCGAGACGGTGGAGAATGGCAAATTCGCGATTCGATTCAAGGCTTTCAAGACTCCAACAGATTTCTCGTCCTTTCGTGAGTGTCGATCATTTCCCTCGAGCTATGGAAACCCGTGGCATGATGTTCATCGCTGACTTGACTCCTGCGCAAACAGCACATCATCCGCGAGCAGGCTTTTACGCGCACGAAGATTTGGGCGACGAGACTATTGAATTCGGACCTCCAGTGTTCCACTCTGGAGACATAGACGGCAGTTGGTACGAGAGAGCGCCCATGCACAAAGAAAGAACAGCCAACACTGGATCTTGAGCAGTGTTGATGCCTCTACGTCAATGGCGGAGCGTTATTTTCAGCTGCCGTTACCACGCTCCTTTAACAGTGTGGCATCCTACAGTAGGCTTGATATCACGGACTTATTAGGAAACACATCATTTTGTTTTCTGTGAGCAGTCGTGGACGAACGGCTTCATCTCAGTTAGGACCAATCATTTCTATCTGCTTGCGAATGGCTAGGCTCATTACTTTGCAGAAGAGGCTGAAGGATGCATTATTGCGGAGTGGTAACTTGTAAGGGCATCATCTGGTATGTTCGTGTCTACTATGGATAGTACAGTATGCGGAAGTCGTGTGGTATGTGAATCCTTCGACGCTTGCTCCACCAATCCCTTCGATCCCTTCGCTGTTCATTCCCAATAAGGAACCACCCTGCCATAAACTTCAGGACGAAGGATCATCCAGTGCACTGACGTCGTCGACGAATGCGGCTGCTAAAACCATATACTGTAGCATTTATAACCTCGTTAAAGAAATAACATCCCACGATCATCAACACCGTGGACCTTGCAGATACTGAAAAAAGATGCTTGCTAACTTAGCCCTATGGTCTATCGCTCTGGCTTGGGCACATGCTACTCCTCTGCCGTCCATCGAGAATCATCCCCAACTCCCTGTCCACAACATCACTCGCTTCGCTAATTTCGGTTTCGAAAATCTCGCCATACGCCCAAACGGCCAGATCTTGACCACTACCACCAATCCCAACGCCAGCATATATCAAGTCGACCCCTTGAACATACTACCACCCACTCTCGTTCACACGATACCAAACGTCACCAGCGCAAATGGAATTGTGGAAAGGGAGCCAGATGTGTACTACATTGCATCGGGCCATATCAACCTCACATCGCCATCCGATACTGTCCCGAGTTCCTACTCCATCACAGAGCTCGACATGCGGGGCGTGTTCGTCTTGCCGAACGGTCGACTATCACGTCAGCCTGTGACGAAGCGTATCGCGAGTTTGCCCAATGCAGCACTTTTGAATGGAGTAGCGCTTGCTCGTCCGCAGTCTGATCATCTCCTCGTGGCAGACACATTTCGTGGTCTCATCTGGAACGTCAATGTTCAGACCGGCCGTGTTGGCATAGCAGTCAACGACACAACGACCAAAGGCTCGTCTTCCATTCCTTCTGGCGTCAATGGCATGAAAGTCCAGAACGGATCACTATACTGGACCAATACCGGACAAAGCAAGTTGTACAAAGTCGCGATTGATAAGCAGGGCAACGTGCAAGATGGATGCAAGGCAGAAGTCATATCGTCGGATCTTGTCTGTGATGACTTTGCATTGGATCATAACGGCAATGCGTATGTCGCCTCTCCGTTGGGTCTGATTACGAAGGTCAATCCTGGTGGCCAGCAGCATGTCATCGCAGGCAATTCCACTGGAAGCAAGCTGAATGGTCCTACTGCTGTCCGCTTCGGTCGACTGGCATCTGATCGATGGAGCTTGTATGTCACGACCGATGGCGGGATACCACAGTTCGGCGGTCCGGTCAATGGTACCCAGGGCATTTCGAGAATTGATCTGGGCGTGGCTAAGTAGAGGACGTGTGATTGTTTGGCTCGTTTCCAATTCTGATGTATTGGTAGCATTCATTCTCAAGGCTCTTACAGAACCTACCTATATCAACATCGCTCTTCATTGAAGCCGTCATTCGTGCATGTCCACTGCAACTAGTCACCTTCTGCAATATGGGGACTGCTCGAAGCACGAGAACGATGTGGCTGTCTATAGCAGGAAGTCAGCAGTTCAAGAAATACCAAGCCTCTGAACCACGAATCCAAGCGCCACGGTTGTTCTCACGCAAAGAACCCAAGAGGAACGAATACAGTAAGAACCAAGATTAAAATCTGACATTCCTTCGTGAAAAGCTTCCCTCCACAGCGTCGAATACCAAGACCCAAGACGTCACCCTTCTTCGGAAGAGATAGGATAGCATGTCCCGCAGGTAAATAAATCTTGGCTCTTTTGCTAATGATGAATCTGGCGATCCGAGAATGGAGCCTGTATACTTAGCAGGCTGCACCTGACACGAGCTTGCGTGGATCCCTAGCACGTCAGGAAATCGATGATGTAGTTGGAGAAAAATGCGAACTTCTGGAATGGTGGATTGGAGATTACGGTAGTAGCTACGTACAAGGAAGTTCTGAGGATAGAAGGTGGAATGTTTCGTCATCTGCAGCATTCGCAAGCTCGACACCTCATCAAACGAACAAGGTGCAGTTCGGAGTCAGAACCTTCTTACCTTGGCTGTCCGGGTCATCGTTTCTACAGTATGATACTAGTAGACTCTGAGTCTAGATGATGAGCACGACCGGTGTTCATTCGAAGTTACGCCGGGGTCAGCTGTGCAACTTGTGGCTTGAGCACCGAGGCACATGTGCTCGAGCGGTGTGAGAATAGTGCGACAGTAGTTCAAAAGTGCAATACATAGTATTCAGGCATGGATTTTGGAATAAGGTAATCGCAGGCATTCAATTAAATGGGTATCTCAAGATAGAATCGTTTCATCGTAGCTTGTTATCATAGTTCTACAACAGCATTCGAGGGTCTCGTTTCACAAGGTTGACTTCTGTCGTCCTGTGCCAAATTGACACTCGTGGATGTGCCTGTACATTACTAGATCTGACTGCTCAAATCTCAAACGTCTTCGGCAGTTGTTGCTGCTTGCCGTGCCTTCTGTTTCACCTCGACAAGGCGTGCTTCATGCTTTCTTGGATAGGAAGGGCATCGCACGCAACCTCTTTATTCCCGTAGCAAGATGTCGCTTTCCTCTCGACTACTGCAGTTGTCGAATCGTTTGTCGACTTCGATCAATCGATCCCCGAAACATGTGAATTTGAGTCGCTCTCCGAAATGGAGTTAAGCGGAGACCGGATTCGCTGGTCAATGGTTCGTAGGCATGGATATTGTTCGTGATCATTATTGCTGTGGTATTGTTCGAAATCGCTGGGCTCTTGCACATGATCTCTTCCTTCAACCCTTCTTCAGAGAGAGTCTTCTTAGTCTCGTTTTGATCGCATTGACTGGCTGGATAGACTGGCTGAAGACCGAGGAAGACGGCGAGGATGGCTTGTCGCTTACGCTGGCTAGGCTGTCTTGCGAATCCGATCGTCGACGAGTTTCTGCCAGTACCTCTGCAAGGCTCACGTTGGATCGCGAGTATGGGGTGTTATCGATGTCGAGAATTTCGACGAACTTTGAAGCCATATCGTGTGGAACCAAGTTATGTGTTTGTGATAATATGCTTTGAGAATAGTTGCGAACAGATCTTTGCAAAAGCGACGGCCAGAATCGGATATAGAATATGCAATGGTGGTGGTCAGACATGCGGAGGGTGGCAGAGGCGGGCACGAGGTCTTTGTATCTGAGATCCAGACAGAACCCTACCACGCAAGCCTCCACATCACCCTGCGAGGCTGCGACACCAAGCGGACCGCGGTGCCTGCAAAGATGGTCTCACTCTCAAGGGACCTGGGTAGCGGGACAGAACCCTTGCAGGCCGTCAAATGTGAATTGTCACGGCCGGGCCTTGTAACAAGTAGTTAGCCATTCTGCAAAGGCTAAATACGCCACGCCGCATATTAGCCAGACGACGAAAAGAGCAGTGATATGATGCTGTGCGAAGATGGTGTATGATATTCTAGTGTGTTGGCAAGTTTTGTCGGTGGATGAATCGAGACCACCAAGCACGTTCGACAGAACCTGCCGATCGCTAGCACGTCAATAATACAATAATTCCGACTCTCTGAGGCTCATCCCGGGTCAGACATGGATCAAAGTCGGCCATGCTTCTTCGCCTTGTTGTCGACGCAATCAGCTTGCACGGCGTCACATTGGCTGGTGTAATCTGACAGCCATCCGTCATGTTCTGTGAAATGAACATGGCGTATGTACTGTCCGTCCTTTGGAGTACACCGACAATCTAGAAAGACAAACGCAATAGATCTGGCAGGATTGCCCAGAAGACTGCATTAGTGAGCCTTGTGACCATTTCCGGATGAATCACTACTTGCCGCGCTCTCACCGAGTTTTTACGCAGTCCGGAAATGGTGGAAGATCTCTATATCCGGTTCGCTTCTTGCATTGCATGCCGGGCCCGTATAGACGCGGTGGCAACTTTGAAGACGCAGCTGACTCTCGGATCGCTCGACTATTGAAAGGCTCTGCAGATACTCTGACAGTGCGAACGACACGACAATTATTGAGTGCAAGCGATCTCAACCATGATCGTGCTCTATTCACTTAGACGCATACGGCGCCAACGGACTCGTCTCGAAGCAATATCACACCACTTGAGAGTTGTGCCTTATCGTTTGAGAGGCACAGATATCGTTTGAGGCCATATGCGTTGCCACAACATCTCTCACGCAATCTGTCCGGAGGAAGACGGCTCACAGGGTGCGACAGCTGCATAGCATTTCGAGTGGCTTCCGCATGGTTGGTTCAAGCAGCTATAGTAAGCTATCGCCGTAGTATAGATGAAACGTGAAGATTGGTTCCTTTCGGGGAGAAGATCGCTCTGGATCCATGGTGCTGGAGAGGGGAAATGTGTTGGCGTGTCTGGGGCCGAACACGAGAGTCGAGACTGGGGAATGGAGCGCCAATATTCAGCACAAGGGTGGTACCTGAGACTTCGCTTCGGTCTATGCTACTCTCCGAGATGTCTGAGGCCACTGTCCGTGGTTGTTCCAGATCTGGAGTGCAGAACTGCTCACCCGGACGATGCAACTTTCCGCCAACGACTTCACCTCACTTGGTCCTTCGCATCTTTCAAGCTGTCATTCCGCCGTCTACAGTATATACCGCTCCACTGACATAACTTGCATCGTCTGACAGCAGAAATGCGAAAACCTTGGCAGCTTCATCGGCATCGCCTACGCGCGGAAGAGGTATTGAAGCTGCGAGAGTTGCTACCGCGTCCTTCATACCCGATTTACTTTCGAATTCAGTAAGCAGGGGCGTTTGGGTCAGCCCCGGAGCGACTGCATTCACACGAATGCCTTTCTCCGGCCCATATCGCCTTGCAATTGCTCTGGTCAAACCAACCACGCCATGCTTCGCTGTCACGTACCTGGGCAACAGATGTCAGTTGTGCTTTGGAGACGCCAGGTTCTGGGTTGCAGTCTTACGACACGGTCCCGGCTCTGGCATCGAGTCCAGCAACGGAAGCGGCATTCACAATTGAACCTCCAGGCTGAATCGCTGCCAGCTCCGCCTTCATACTGTTCGCGACTCCCGTGAGATTGATCGCGAGAAGCTGCTCGAGGGTATCTTCGCTGTCATCGTGCCACGAACTTTCGGGCTTCATGCAGTCGGTAATCCCGGCGATATTAGCTGCAGCATCGAGCTTGCCGAACTTCTTGACAGTCTGAGATATCCATTCATTGAGCTGCTCCAGGTCTCGAACATCGGCCCGTTGAGCCCAGATATAGTCGGAGCCTGCGAAAGCACATCAACAAGCGTCCTCGATCGGAGAACGAAGAGGTGACAGACTCTTGGCATACTCTTCGAGCTCGTGTGCAGCCTTGTACAGATTGGCTGTGTTGGCATCTGAGAGACTGACTTTGGCACCTCGAATGGCTAGGATCTTGGCCAAAGCAAACCCGATGCCAGATGCACCTCCGGTAATGGCAATGACCTTTCCCTCCATGTCACTAGCTTTCGTCAATTGCCTTGACACCGCTTTTAGTCGCTCATTGGCAGACATTGCGGGCTTTAATGCTTTGCTCGCCATTTCCATGAGTAAGGAGGATATGCACTGGCTGGATCTGGTCGCTCTTCAAGAGTGGTAATGCTTGCGCCGTCTCATCCATAAAAGATGCGAAGTGGTCCTTTCCTAGTTCTATACCGCGCACAGCATGCTGATGGTCAATAGCCGGCGTTCGAGTTATTCGAGGTTGCTTACTACGATATCCTCGGTCGTTAAAGATTCGGCAGTGCCGCCCGGTGTGGACCGTAGCAGGGCGTACTTGGACAGGCTATGCTAGTAAGTGACTAGGGATTTTAATCACGGGAGTGTCGACTACGGCTACCCCATTTTTTACTTCTGCTGTTGCTCAGATGGGACCAATAAGCAACACCCTTTAGAAACAACAGTGAATCCGATCACGGCCAAAGTCAGGTTCTGATCGTGGTTGACGACGTCCAGACGGACCTTCAGGCTCGTAGCCGGCGACTCACGCCAACCAGCATAGAGTATTGAGTGCGCTTCATCAGAACCTCAGATGTACTACTTCTCGTCAGTAGAAAAGAAGCTGGAATTGCAACATCGCATTCGTTGGACGAGTCCAGACCTATACCTGGCAGCGCCTTCAGGCCACTTTTGTTAATAACGACTGTCCCCGATCGCCACTTGTGGATTGCGAACTTGGCCCTGATTTACTGACAGTCAGACCTCGTGCGAATTAGATCAGCATCCTCGGGCCTTACCCAGATACCGGTAGAACGAAGTGTAGAGGTACCTAAGATGGCGCCATAAAAAAGCAGAAGATGCCTGGAGGAGTAAGTGAAGTCATTCCCAACGCAGTCGTTCTATCACGAGATGCTTCCCAGACCTAAGTCTCGCATTGCTATTAGCCTCGTGGGCTTGGGGCTTCAGAGCTCTCTGCGGTTGTTTTTTCAATGCCAAGGGTCTATGAGGAGGCCGCATACGCATGCTGGCTATCCTGTCCTTTCATTATTCCCCTACTGAAGCCTGGAGCTGGCTTCTGCAAGCATGTGCATGTCGCCTTCTATCACTGCCGAGTAGTACCGGACCTGTCTATGCAAAAGGCAGAACTATTGAAGATGACGAGCGAAGTAAGCCAGAGTTTTATTGAAGTGGTCAACTGGCTCTAGTCACCACGATCTCCGAGAGGATATTATACCGACGAGGCTGAGTGAGAGCATGTAGTTCTATGGAATTTGCGCAGCCGCCCCAGCCCAATCCAGAACTCATTCCTGCTGACAAGATTCTTCCGTTAACTGAGAGACCTATCGCTACAATACGAGCAGTGCAGAATGAGAATTGTGCACACAGTGGATCCCAAAGCAGCAACGTTTTGAAAATGTCTGCACGCCGCTAGATCTATTCGAGTGAACGCCTGGCATGGTATATATGCAGAATTCTATTGGGGTGATCGCTATGAGCGCACCCGGGCAAGGCACATAGCCTGTGGGACAAAGCATGGAGCGAGTTTGGCAACCGCCACGACGTATATCTCTTGCTGCAAGCTGTTAAAGACGGAAAGGAGGACTTAGATCCCGAGTCAATGAAGTGGCTCGATGAAGAACTGGCCGCCTGACGTCTAAAGGCATTGCCGACTGCCTCGCAAGGAGGAGTGCCATTGACAACCTACGCAGCGACTTCACCAGAAATATCAGAGATGCATCTGGAGGTATTATGGTGCTGCGAAGCCGAGCTGGACGGTGTGTTGGAGCAAGATCTTACCCGGTTCCGCACTGCTGCTCAACCATTATACTCTCATCGGATTTAGAAGACCCTTCTTTAGCCTTCTACTCTGACAGGTTCGGGCATTATGTCCAGTCTCTCCGCAGTTGCCACATCGACGTCAGCTGAGTCCCTATCGCCTCGTACCTCGAGCCTTTTTCGATACCTAGCGTGGCAAAGATGCGACCGTAGCTACCTGCTCTGTTAGACTTTACTCTGTGCATGAGGAGGGTACATACAGTACATACAGATTAAGCTCTTATCAGCAACGAAGCCGTCCGATCGTGTCCGTGTGACTGTCACTAGATCATAAGGGAGCGTGAGACGAATTTAGGAAGGCAGGCTCGAATGCTGCGGAGGTGAAAGGGAAAAGGGAAAAGGGAGAATCCGACGTCGAGTCTGGACATGTTTGCGACTCTATTACCACCGGGACTACGGCAGAGCGATTACTACCACAACTGTACACGATCATGATTAAATCCTACGTGAAAAGTCACGTGCCGTTTATGTTTCTCCTCCCGTCGATGCTGGTTTGGTGCTGGTGGGTATCGCTGAGTTTGCCAATGGTGCATGCAGAATTGGCTTTTTGCCATTCGCACGGTAGTGGAGAACGACGTCTTGTCCGCCTCGCCACATGTGTGTTCGCATGCTAGCTAGAGTCATGGTGGGCGGAATGAGCTGTCAAGGGAGTCAGCATGTTATAGTCTTCCAAGTGCGTTTTGTGGACTTACCTGATCCTGACACCACAACTCCAGATACTCCTCAGGCTTCGGTCTCTCTTCATCTTCCTTTGGCGCGGGCTCTATCCTCTCGGCAACGTATGCTAAGATCTTCTTCGCACGCAGCATCCTATTGGCGTTTAACCGATTATTGCCGTCGGTGGCGATAGCGGGCAGAGTTGGCTGTCCGCTCACAGGGTCGACCCAGGGCTCCAAGATAAAGCTGATCTTAACAACGTCTTTGACAGGAATCTGGTTGCGCAAAAGGACTTCACCCAGCCACATTGGTGCTGTCTTCTCCACAAGATCAGTCATCTCGCCAAGACCGCCGACTGTGCCTTCGAACAGATCGGCTACGCCACCAGCTTCAGGCCGATCTTCCTGGATCAGGATTATGGTATTCGGCGGCGGCCTAAGCACGGGAGTCTCGTTCGGAAGGCTGGGCTGAATAGCAGTCGGAAGCTCGATCTCGGCTTTCGGCACGGGAAGGCCGTTTTCATGCGCTTGCTGCTGCTGGATCTGGTTTTGCAAGCTGTCTTCGTATGCGAAGCGGATCTTCTGCACAGTGCCAAGTAGATTGTCATCCACGACTCTACTGTTGGATGTCTTCGAGGAATGTGTATCCGATTTGTCCGCCTCGTTCTCCTTCTCCTCCACAGGCGCTGGCTTGTCGGTGGTGTTCGTAGTCGTCCTTCCGATCTTACTCATGCCTGCAAACGACATGTTCATTTTGAACTTCTTGCCGAAGAGGCCGCCCTTGCCCGGCGTCACGGCTTCCTTCCCGGTTGGGATCTCTCCTGATGGTGTCTGAGGTTCTTGAGCTTCGCCTGGTGTCACCGCAGGCTGTGCAGTACCACCAGGTGTGGTCAGATCTGTGTTCGGTACACGCGATGTAGAGAAGTAGTCATTTGATCGGTCGGTGGACTTGCGCTGCGATTGAGATGACACTCGTTGCTCTAGTGGCGCACCTTCTTCCGCCGTGGGAGGTAGCTGAGGCGTTGTTCTTGTTACTGCTGGAGATCCTGTGATGGCCGGAGTCGCGAGACCAATGTTGAAGCCAGGTGTGGTGGGCGCACGAGCACCATTTGTGCTCGGACGCACAGTTGATGCGGAGTGAGTGCCATTCGCGTCGGTATGCCATCCATTCAGCGTTGTCTGTGGCAGATCTATGCTCGTTGGGGCATTCTCACGCTGCAGTCGTTGCTGCTCTCTATTGACCAGCAGCTGATTTCGGAATATTCCGTCTCTCTTGATTTCTTCTGTAACCAGGCTGTCGAATAGGTATCTCAGCACCCATTTGCCCAGGTTGATGCGTTGATCCTCACGATACTCCACGCCTTCCTCGAGATCCAGCTCGTCGGCGTACATCTCCGCATCGAAGCAGGTATTCTCCTCCAAGATTACAGCAACGCTACCGGTTCTCGTGTCGACCGTACACCAGTTGGCGACTACAGCGGTTGTCGTTACTTCATTCTGAACATCTTCGAGATGTCGCTTCCCGTATGATCGGATAGGCACGCACTTCAGCAGATCCCACATCAACACCTCGCCAGCAGTATCCTTGGTCAGCACCCGCTTCCTGTCATTCAGCATGACGTGCTTGATCAGGCCATTCTGTCCTTCAATCGAGTACTCTGGCTGTGAACGAATCGGCACTGACACGATGCCTTCTGGTGGATCTTCCAATGTTGCTCGCCTTTGCGGCGGAGAGCCTTCTGGCTCGGGAGGAGGACTAATGGGTGTGGGGAAGTGAACGGTGTTGCTAAGGCGAAGCACATGCTTGAGCGGAATCTTTCGCGTGCCGGTCGATGGGCGATGTGGTGTCTGCACTGGCGGACTTGGTACTCTCGCGCGAGCGGTGGCAGAGCTCAGTCTATGATGTGTGCTGTAACCTTCTGGAATGTCAATGTCTGCATTCGTGGTATTGATATCGCGCCATCGGTTTATGCTCGGCCTACTGGTAGCTGTCCACAGGCAATCGCCAGCAGCAACGACCTTGTGTACGCCTTCGTGTTCTTGAAAGAGCGCGACTGACAATCCTTCATCCAGCTCGATGGTGTTTCGGGTATCGGTTTTGGCGATCAAGCCGTTCTTGTCGCTGGAGTAGAAGACGGACATGTCAGGATCATCGGAAAACAGCGACCACACACTGGCATCGTGCATGGTCAAGGTGAACATGCAACGACCAGCGATGGTGCTCCACACCTTCACCGTCCTGTCACTGCTCGCAGTCATGATGGTGGTGCCATCCTGGCTTACGAGAATGTCTCTAATGTTGTCTGTGTGTCCGACCAGCTTCGTCACTCGCTTGCCCGTCCGGCAATCCCATACTCTTACGGTGCTCTCAGGGCCTCCGCTTGCCAACAGCGAAGTCGTCGCTGCCAGCGCATACACGCTGCCTTTCTCTTTGCTGAGCAGGCTGCTGACCTCATCTTCGGCCACGTTGATTTTGAGCTTCTGCCCGGCTCCATTCAAATCCCACACATTGATGTAGCGATCCAGGCCACCACTTGCCACCCAGTCGCAGGTCGAGTACGGCACAGCAAGGGTCTTCACATAGTCGCTGTGCAAGCCTATGGTCTGCGGTGGTAGGCCGTCTGACGCCGAAGGTCTCCACAGCTTCACGGTGATGTCGGACGAGGCGGACAGCAAGGCCTGGTTGTTCTGGGCGAGGGCGATGTCATTGATCCAATGCGTGTGGGCTTGCACTTGCGATCGGAGGGTCGTCGGCGGCGACTGGGGCACTTTCGCATCGAGTTCGGGCGGAGTAGCGTTCTGGAGGTTAAGGTGTGTGTCCCAGGCACATATGACTCCATCTCTACCAGCGGAATAGAGTAAGGAATTGTTCGGGTCTACTGCAAGGCCGTTGACACCTAGCCGGTGTCCTCCGGCCGAGTTGGCGAGTGGGAGCACTGTGGGAGTAGTAGTGAGCCTTGTATACAGTAGACAGGAGAATCGAGCATTCACTCACCATAACTGATTCTCTGTCGCGCCTTGCGAGCCATCAGGCTCTATTCATGCGATGTTTACAGCTGAGACGAGTGTAGTCTATCGCTCGTCCATGTCTGGTCCGCGCACAGCATATACAGTAGAACTATATATACAATCTGCTGCCGTTCATGCAGGTGGGCCCGGAATCCGGAGTAGAGAGTGGAGATAAGGAGGCCCATTTCTATGAGGTATTAAAACCCTGAAATCCTGAAATCCTGAAAATCCTAAAAACCTAAAATCTAGTATTCATTCTGCGAATACTACACGAATACTTACTACGAGTATATCTAATCTTCTAAACCCTTAGCTACCTATTCTTCTAGCTTATTAGCTCTATCTCTAGACTATAATCTACGCTATAAGTACTAAATATCTCGATTATTAATATTAGTAGCGCCGATTAGCTAGCGTAGCTACGTCTTATGTAACTCTAACGCCTTATTTATCTTCTTCTTTACTACCTCTAAAGTAGTCTAGCCTCTCTTAGTATTACGCTCTAGCCTATCTACCTTACGCTCTAGCCTCGTAATCTTCTTACCCTACTTATCTACTATATCTAGTAAATTCTTAATCGTTATACCGGCGGTAGTAATTAGTACGGGCGCGGTAGCGGCGGTAGCGATAGGAGGAGCTAGCGGAGTATCGTTAGCCGAGTAATTAGACTTTCCTTTAGCCTTATAGTATGCGTAGGCTTCGTTTTTCCTAGTAAAAACTCGATAGGTTTCGGGTAGGTTTAGGCGCGAATACCTAAAATTATTAGTTAATTTTTAACGAATATACCTACGAATAGGGCGCGAATAGTATACTAGTAGTACGGCGAAGGCGCATTTACCCCCTTATTTATCTCTATAATCCTACTAGCGGTATTATGCTTATAGAGATTCTATAAAGCTACGCGGCGGTCCTTCGCTTTAGCTATATTTACTACATTATCTACCTAGATCTACTACTATACTAGCGGTATAGACTAGAAAGTACTAGCGGTAGTAGGGCGGCGATATACCGCGGCTTATATAGCTAATATACTCGATATAATGGCGGTAGTAGAGCGGATAGCGGATAGCGGGGAGTAGCGGCGCGGCGGCGAGTAGACGGTAATAGTAGTAGTAGTAGTAGTGCTACTACTACGGCGGCGGCGGCGCGATATTATTATAAAGAAGATAAAGTAAAAGCGCATCTAAGGAAGGATTAAATATGTATACGTACGGCGAATACGGAAGTCGCACGACAATTAGATTAGATAGATAATAAATAATACTAAAGCTTACTAATAAACTAGCGAATAGTAGCGCGAGTACGTTGCGAGTAAGACGTTGCGAGTAAGCTAGCTACTATGCCCCTATCCTTACTAAAGTACCTAGCCTTACCCTTCGTAGCGTATTCGCCGTATAAATTAGGTCGTATTCGTACTCCTCTTAGGTAGTAAGAGCAGCCTTAAAGAAACTACTAGCCCTGTTATTAGGTAGAGCTCTACTATACTACTCTACATTATCTTCTTCGTTAGGCTTAACTCCATCGAGATGCTAGTACTAGAAGTCTACATCGTCCTCTGCCGGCGGAGGCCCGTTAAAGAATAGCTTATTAGCTTATTCGTAGATATATTCGTTATCTATATTCGGCCTCTAGTACATATTAGCTAGGGGCTTCGGTGATTCTAGCAATGCCTCGTTACTAAACTAACGGATATACTCTCGAATAGTAGCCCGGAGATACATATAAACCTATAGGTAGATCCGATATCCGTCCTTATCTACGGCAGTACCGGAGATAGGTAGCTTAAACCCCTAATAAGCCTATTCGCAC
This sequence comes from Pseudocercospora eumusae, assembly GCA_001578235.1. Lineage (NCBI taxonomy): Eukaryota > Fungi > Ascomycota > Dothideomycetes > Mycosphaerellales > Mycosphaerellaceae > Pseudocercospora > Pseudocercospora eumusae. The sequence continues at coordinate 153,543 of LFZN01000050.1, forward strand.
TAAGTAATCGTCTATTTAGGTAGGTATTCGTCGAGCTAAAATGGTCGAATATCCTCGTACATTCTAGTTAGCATCTCTAGCGGTACTAGAATACTATAGTTAGTATAGCTAATCTCCTATAGGTAGTAATAAAGGATATACGGTAGGCCGCCGATAACGTATAGTCGATTCTTCTACTTCCGGATACGGTACGTATTCTAAAGATAGATAAAGTCTAGCGCATACTTCCGGATAATAGGTATGTAGATAAAGAGTAGTGTAATCCGGTTACTCTTCTTATCCTTTATAAAGAGTCCTTACTTATAAAGCTCGATAAAGTACTAACGCCATTAACTAGTACTAGCGGTTTGTTTGCCCTACTAGGCCTTAATACGTTAGTTCATTTTACTAGTTCTATATCGAAAGTACTTCTTAAATATTAGGGGCTAGACGTGCGTTAATATTCGTAACCTATTTGTAGGTGTATTCGGAGAAGACTAATATTAGCTTCTTCATTATTATGCGTCTACTACCGAAGGGTTAAATAGGCGTCGGCAATATAGCGTGTCTCGGCGCCGCGGTCCGACTATAGTATTTCTAGGCTACGAATAGTTACTCGTTAATATTCGTAGATGTATTCGTAGATGTATTCGTTAGTACTTACATAACGCTACCTACTTCTACTATGTCGACGTACTAGGCCTAGACCGATAGCTATGTACGGCTAGACGTACGTTAGTATTCTATTCGTAGCTATATTTAGAGCAAACTTACCCTATAATGCTAATATATATCTATATAATGTATCTCGAAAAGACGTCGATATAGGTATAGATCTAGAAGCCGAAGTACTCTATCCGGTAGTAGGCGTCGATTAACTAAGCATAGTTAGGCCCTCGTAGGCTAGAGGCTCTACCTATATGCTAGTTTATTCTCTTAGTCCGCTAGCGTATACTATCCGGATTAAGCTAACGTAGTACTCTATATAGCCTATTACGGCCTACATAGTTAAACTTAGCCCGTATGTATGTATAAAGCATCCTTCGTCCGAAAGCTTCTACGCCGCTAAAGTTTAGCTTATAGCTTAAGAGCTCCTTTATTACCTCCTCTACCTACTACTACTAATAAGCTTCTAGTCGCTTATATAGGCCTATATCTTTACGGATAATCGCGAGCCGCTAAGGCCTAATAATATACCCGTCGTGTTCGAGTATTCGGACTATCTCCTTATCGGTAAGGCGGAGTACGTAGAAACTATGTACGATACGAGTACGGAGTACTTTAGTATCTCTAACCGGTAGGCGTATAACACGCTACTATAATCCCTAGGTAGCTATACGCCTCTTAAGAGTAGCGATAGATGTAGTAATACTATATATAGTTCTTAGCCGTATTAGAATCGTGTTAATCTTAGTACCGCTATGTAGCTATAGCTTAATCTACTAGCGTACGCCGTCTAGGTTTATAGATAGGCGTAGCATCTTACTAGTCTACGATGTATAGGGTAGTACTAGACGAAGAAGGAGTAGTTACTCGTTAAATTTAGAGGAGGAGCGGTGAGAGGTAAGGTTAAAATCTACTAAGCCTTTTTAGAAATAATGCCTAAAGCGGAAAATATTCGTACTCGAGCCTATTCGTAGTACGTATTCGCGTAGTAGGCTAACGGCTTCTAGTATTTATATAGCGTACGAATAGCTCTCTACGGGTACTAATCTACGGGTACTAATTAAGTTACGAATAGTAGTACGAATAGCTTCGAATACGTAGTTTCGGTAGTTAAGTAGTAAAGTAACTACTATACGAGACCTACGAGGTACTATTTAAGCGGCGAATAGTAGTACGAATAGCTTCGAATACGAGTAAACTAACTTAGTACTACTATACGAGAGCTACGAGGCACTAATACGTATATAATAGCTCTCTACGGGTACGAATTACCTTACGAATACCTCCTCGAGTACGGCTATACGAGAGCTACGAGGCACTAATACATATATAATAGCTCTCTACGGGTACGAATTACCCTACGAATACCTCCTCGCGGATGTAAACTACTCCGGACGGTAGAATCTACTACTACCGCTACCTCCTTATTCGGTAGTTAAACCGGCTCGTAGTAGTATTCGTAGTTCGTACTCGCCTACTTAACGATGCTACTACGCTGTCCGTAGTATAATCTATCGACGACTATAGCCGAGAAACTACTTAAGAAGACGGCAACCTAGGGCCCTTATTATATAGTATCTAGTATTAACTATAATAAAGAGTACGGTAACTTCGAGTTCTACGGAGCTTATTATCTTCGTAATCCTCGAATAGATAGCCTATAGGTAATCGTTAAGTATTCGACCGCTAGAAGGCTAGATTCGGCTCCTCTAAGGTCGGAGAAGACCTAAGCCCCTAGCTTAACTACGAATATAGCCGCGAATATAGCTACGAATAGATCTCGCGGATATATAGTCTTTACGTCTATCCCTAATAAGGCCGAAAAGAAGCGCTAAGCTACTAAGGCACCTACCTATACTATATATTCTACTAGGGGCATTCTAGTATTAGTACGATGGCTAACTACGGCCCCTTTAACACTAATAGGTAAAGGTAAAGGTAAAGGTAAAGTTAAAGCTCCTATCGCCGAAAAGGCTAATTAAAGAATCCGAGTTACTATTAATATATCTCTATAGAAAGTAAAGGTTAATTAGAAGCTCGAATTCACATACGAGGAGCCGGTGTTCTATAGAACCTTTAAGGATGCGATTACTAAGCGGCAGTTTAATAATAGTAGTAAAAGCCTTCTCGACTTTCTTATCGACGGTACCGAGGAACGATTAAGATATCTACGACTATATATCGAGGAGTACTTCGCTACTTAATTCGTTAGTAAAGTCGATGCGTAGACTTACTAACCCGCTACGATTAGTAAGCGGGCTCTTAGTACTAATTTATTAATCGAGAAAATAGCTCCTTTTAACCTCCTTAAACTAAAAGGCTAATTAGCTAGCGCGGAGCTTAATATTTACATCCTTTAGATAGATCCGGTCTCTAGGCGGTTTAAACGGAAGCTACATCGTATAGTTAGCGAGGAGCTAGAAGAATCGCTAGTTTCAACTCTAGATAGATTACTAGTTTAGTTAATTAAGGATCTACCTAAGAATCTAGCGACGAATACTACTACGAATATAGCGAATAGTATAGTTAGGGAAATACCTCTACTACTATACGTTAAATAAGAGCTAAGCGACCTTCTATTANATTAGCGGCTAGTAGAAGTAGGCTTATAGAGGACTCGTATCGTTAATCTATCTAAGCCGCTAGTATAGGTAAACTTAGCCGATTCGCTAGCGACGAATACTAGTACGGATACCGCTACGAGTACTATATAGGACCCTAAATCCCCTACTAGATTAGATAATACGCTAGGAACGATCGAATAGAATACCGGTGCCGTAGCGAATATAGCGACGAGTATAGCTACGAGTATAGATCGGCCTACTAATGTAGTAGGCCGTACTACTATTACTCGGTTTAAGTAATTAATGCCTCTAGCTACGAGATAGCGGTCGAATACGCCTACGAATATAGTAGGGCGTCGTAGCTAGAGCTAGTAACCTAAACGGAGTACGAGCATAGCCGCGAGTATAGCCGCGAGTATAGCGGCGAGTACTAAAGCGAGTGCTAAAGCGAGTACTAAAGCGAGTCCTACTCTAGCGTTACTAAAGTAGCTAGAGAAGAAGAGGTAACGCCGTAAAGTACCTCCTTTTATAATGAATCTTCGTAAGAATTAAGGCGTCGGGTATAGATTCTATAGAAGGCGTTTAGTACGTCTAGACTAAATGAGAGCTAATGTGTAAGTGTATGTGATTAATGTCTATCTATAAACGCTACCTCTATGTCTATCTACCTAGAGGCGGCGGTATACTCCTACCTCGTAGAGGCGGCGTATACCTACCGTAATAACACCCCCCCACGGACGGAGGAAGTACCGCCTACTATACGGTGCCGGAGTAAGATATACTCGGGCGTAGTATAGATAGCTACTATAGGCTAGATAATACTATAGCTATATATAGTACCGGTAGTAGGATATACTTAGGCGTAGTATAGATAGCTACTACGGACTAGATAATAGTATAGTAATATCGTGTACGTGTCTTAGTCGCTACTAAATATAGTCTAGTCTACCTTAACGAACTTCTTAGCTAGCTATACGCGGGTCTTAGTTATGCGCTTACGCTTTTTAGTAGCCGACTCCGGCGGCGCGAAGCCGTCGCTATCTTCGTTATCCGAGATCGTAATAGGCGTGTTTAGTATAGTAGGTATACTCTTAGTACCCTTAGCTTTACTCTTACGCGTACTCTTCCTCGGCGTAGGCTTAGGCTTTATTATAAAGATATTTAGTATATTAGTAATAGCCTCCGTCTTAGTAGCGGTTATCTTCTACGTAAGCTTAGCGAGTTACTATTATACTTCTATTAGTAGGTATTTACGATAGTCCTTCTATTATTCTACCGTAAGACGGTTATAGCGACCGTAAATACCCGATAGGCCTATACCGCGTACGCGCTTCTAGGGATCGTCGTCCTCGTTAGTATATTTATAGTCGATGTCGGCTAGCGAGAAACGTACTTCTACGAGAGGTAGGCGTATACTAATATCGCGCTTCTCGGCCGCGACGTACGTACCTCTACCGAACTATAGCTAGGCGTAGATTATATCGAGGAAGTACGTAAGGGTAGCTTACGGGTCGGACTCGTTAGCTTCGCGTATGTTTTTAATAATATAATCCGGTATAGCGTTATAGTCGATAATAGTTAGCTAATCGTTACGGCTAGAGTTAAAGTTAGTATACGGTATTAGATATAGGTATGTTATCTAAGGTTCCTTTATAACCTAGCGGACTACCTTACCGAGCCTACTAAAGATACGAGTACTAACTATAGAGATAGTTATACCTTCGTATATTACTACCTCGGATATACGCTAAGACTAATTATTATAATTATTTTCCGGTAGCGTCGTTATATCGATTTCCTACGGTGCCTTCGTACGGAGCCCGCTACTACCCTAGAGTACTACTTAGTAGTAAGTAGAGGCGATTTTCGTAGTACTACTAGTAATATCTTCTATAACGTACGCGGTACCTATACTTTTTCGGTTTCTTCTTACTATACCGTATACGTCTATAACTACCGGGTACCTACTAGCGATGTCTTTAGTAGAGATTATACGCCTATCTTTAGCCTAGAATACTATGCCGAGCTTACTATCTAAGAGATAACACCTAATCGGTAGCGCTTAGTCGGAGGCGAGGAATCCTATTACGTCGTATAGGAGCGTGT
>LFZN01000500.1:0-11624 GCA_001578235.1 Pseudocercospora eumusae
CGAACTAGCGCGTTCTCGATCGACCTAAGGTTCTTTCGAGCTCTCGAGTTCCTAATCGACCTAAGGTTCTTTTACGTTTCTACGGCGCTCGTCGCGTTTTTACTAGCGTTAGCGTTTCCGCTTAGCCTAACGACTCTCGAGCTTCTTAGGTTAGGCTTCCTACTCTTCGACATAGGCTTATTCGATAGACTTAAGGACCTAGAGTAACCTACGCTAAGGGCGGTTATCTTAGTAGGCTTTTCGAAGTCTATCTTTAAAATTATCGGAGAGGGAGATTACGGTTTCGACGTAGAGGGAGGGCACGGTTTAGAGACTATAGAAAAAGGTAAGTATCTTATCGTAGGCTAGAAACTCGCGTCTATTACTCGCGTTAAAAAAGTATTCGCTATAATTAGGCCCGAAATAATTAATTTCCGGTATTACCGAGCCGGGAGTAATAATTATTATATCCGGGCGACCTCTACCGCTAGACGTAGTATTCCTTACCGCGAAGAACTTATCGTCGCTATAGGTAGACGCGAGGTTCGGCACCGTTACGTATATCGCTAGAATCTTATCGAGCCCGCTAGCGTTAATATCGTTTACTTTCGGAGAAATAGCCCCTCTAAGTCGTAAGAGCGTATCCGGGGCGATATAATTTCTACCGGGTCGGTAGATTATCTCTAGCTAGGGAAACTAGGAGATATATACCGCGGCCTAGATAATACGGCGATTAAGGCTAGCGGTAGATATAGTAGTCGCGATCTATATCTTCTTCGCGATAGCTATAACCGCGCTATAGTCCGTAACTATAATAGTCTTTAACGCTACGTTTACTATATACGATACCCTCTTAATCGCCTAGATAACGCCGAAAAGCTCGAGCTCTATAGGCTAGTATCGTAACTCTATACCCGTAAGTACGTAGCTTATAAAACTAACGACCTTTAGTCTATTACGCGGGAATTACTTAGATCGTCTTAACTAAGTAGTACTATTAATAAAGTCGGCTATAGTATCGTCCTTATAAATAACTAGCTTAGGTTCCTCGTATTCTAGTTAAAGCTCCCCTTTTACTTAGTAGTATATAACCCTAATTCCGAATTCCTTAGAAGCGTCGACGTCGATATAGAAGGTAGACTTAGGGTTAAAATACTAGAGGAAACCTTAACTAGGTTAATCCTATAATACTTAGATCGTTTCCTATACGAGGATTATCTCCGGGGTCTAGTAGAGCTTAGCCTTCTTTATCTATATACGGCGTCTACCTCCCTTAATTTACGTAGCGTTACTCTCCTTAATAGCTAAAACTTTAGCTTCCTAGAGGGGAAGCGTAATTTTACCGAAATATAGGATAGTAGACCTAAGGTATCCGATTAGGCCGAGATACTACTTAAGCTACTCTACGTTCTCGGGACGCTATAACTCTTTTAGTACCGCTAATCGGTCTACCTAAGTAGTAAAACCCTTACTATCGACGACTCTCCCGAGTATATTAATAGAGACGAAACCGACGAACGCTTTTATAGGTTCGAGACTAAATCTTATCTTATTTATTTTCCTAAAAACTCCGCTAAGAAGCTTATAGTAGGACTCTAGGTCTACCGAGCCGAGAACGATGTCGTTAATATAGCCGTTTACGCTATCGCCGAATTCGCGGAGGGTACGATCTAGGATCCTCTATACGTACTAAATACTATTATAGTATTCTATAGCGGCGACTTTAAGGTACTCTTAGCTACGGGTAGTATTAACCGTAAACTTCTATCGGTCCTTTACCGCGACGGCGAATTAGTAGAATATAGACCTTACGTCTATAACCGTAATATACTTATAGCCCCGTAGCTTAGCGATAATATCGTTTTATAATAGTAGCGGGTAAGTATCTTTCTAGGAGATACTATTTAGTCCTCTAATATCGATAACTACTCGAGGCTTACGGTAAGCCTCGCCGCCTAGGTAGAAGAGTATTCTCTAGACTATAAATACCGGCTAGGCGAGAGAGGAAGGCTTCTTTCTATATACTATTTTATCCTAGCCGTATAGCTTATCGAATTACTTATTAACTTTAGTATTATCGGTTTCCGACATTCGATATACCTTACTACTAAATTTCTTATCTTCCTAGCTAGGCTTAAGTAGTAGCTCTAGCTAGTCTTCTTCCGGAAGGTCGATAGTAGTACCTCTATCCTTCTATAGATCCGGAAATAGGTCGACGATAGACCTAAATCTAAGGGCTATAGATAAATTAGGATTATCTACGTAGATCGTTACTCCTACCGAGGTTTTAATACTCGAGGCTCCGGTATCGATAGTAATTTTAGAAATCTCGGGCTATAACTCTAAGTCTATAAGATCCTTAAGGGAGTTATAACTTAGCGTAGCTCGCTCGACTAGCGTAGCTCGCTTAAACGTAGCTCGCTTAGACTTTAACCTCTCGAATATTACCTATTCTTTCTACGGATTTACGGTAGTCGGGATCTTAGCTAGCTTAGCTTCTATAGACGTAGGGTTCGGATTAAATTTATTAATTTAATAAACCTCGTCGATTTAGAGCGGCTATATTTCTCCTAATCGCCTATTATAAGGAACTATAAGCTATTAACTACGGCTAAGGTTACGAACTTATACCGTAGGTATATTTACGTTAGCGATATACCCGTATATAATACCCTCTCTAAGAGCTTTCTTATCTAGAATAAATTAGAAGTCTATATCTACCGCGCGTAGGCGTTAGCGATTCTTTACCTTTATAGGGACTAGTACCGCTAACCGCGGTAGTACCCTAACGGTATCGGTAGACTTAACGATACTACGTAAGACGCTATCCGTCCTCGGGGATAACGCGATTAGCATTAGAGCGTACTTATTCTCCGTTATCGTAATATAGCCTACCCTAGCGTAGATAGAGAACCTAGCGGGCGTTATAACATCTATTCCTAGGAGCATATTATACGGGAGATTCGGCATTACTCGGACGGGCTACTTAATATAAGCTAAAGCTAGTTATTAGGAATCGTACGTAAAGATAGGAAAGTATATCGGCAAATTAATCCATTTCTCGTACTAAGTATTACTAGCTAAACTACGGAAGTTAAGTAGTTCTAGTAAGTATTAAATGTTATCTTATCCTAGTTGCTTAAGTAACTACCCTTAGTCTATTATTAATACCTTATTACTAGTATCGAGATAAATACGCTTAAATTCTCTATTAGGAGTAAGGGCATAATTAGCTTCGATAATATCGAAATATCTAAAAGTATAAGCCGGATCGCCTAGCGGGAGGCGGGCTATACTCTAGATAATAGGTAGCCTTAGGTCTATTAGATACGTTATAGAGCTAGGAGGAGAAGAGCGTCTCTCTTCTCTAATATAATAGACCTAGAGCTCTAGGCTATTAATGCCTCGATCTCTCCTCTTTCCTAGTAGGCCTAATTTCTCGGCGCGAGCGTTCGTAGAGGACTACGATATTAGAGGAGCCGGCTCGCTAGGATTTATTACTAAGGGCGTAGCTAGTTCTTCGCTACTCGTTACTTTCGAAGTAAGCTACTACTAAGGAGGAACTAGAGTTCGTAGCTAGAGTACTTACGTATTAAATACGTTCGCTATCTCTAATATTAATACTAAGGATTCTAGGATAGATACTTCTAGATAGACGTAAGGTACGGTATTAGAGGGAGTAGATTAATCTAATGCGGCGATATTAGATAATAGACTTAAGGCGTCCGGCTTCTTATCCGGGAGTAAGCGCTCTAGCGCTTCCGGTAGACGTAAGGGAATAGTACCGTTAGGATGCTCGTCCGGTAGTAAGTATCCTAGCGACTTTAAGCGATCGAAGGCGTTCGATATCGTTAAGTATTCTAGTATTTCCGGTAGATATAGCGTTAAGCTAGAAGTAACTAGATTCACTTCCGGCTCGGAGCGTTTCCCTCTACTAGTTTTACTAGTACGTTCGTTCGTAAGCCTTTACTATCCTTCGGATAAACTTATTCTAGGTAGTTCTCGAAGAATTTATTTATAGACGCGAACTTCTCGCCGTATATCGTATAGCGGGTTAGGCGTCTGTTATAGCGATACTTCGGGCGTTACTAAGTAGACTAGGCGGCGTCTTTAAGTCTACGACCTTATTAGACGTAGTTTACCGATTCTAAGAAGGGATTACTAGGAGGGAACTCGCTCTCCTTATACTCCTCTTCTCTCTACTCTTAATCTTCTTCTTATACTTACTAAACCTCGTCCTCTTTATCTCCTAGAGCGTTATCCTTATAACCTAAGTCTACTATATACTCGTAGAAGAAATTAGGCTTAGCGCCGAAGTTTATAGGAATAGTACTTCCTACGTTTCCTACATTCCTTATCGAGGGTCTCTAAGGATTCGGATGCTATAGGAGACTTCTCGTATCTACTATACGCTCGTTTACGTTTCCGGCTCGCTAATTGCCGTAGGCCTAAGGTCGGTAGGTTTAGGCTCCGGACTAGTTACTATAGACCTAAGGTCGGTAGGTCTAGGCTCTAGATTACTACTATTAGGAATTAGGGCGCTATTAATAGTTATTAAAGGGATTATTACTACAGTAGAAAGGCGCGCGTTTAGAGTTATTACGAGGCCTAGAGGAAAACCTTAGGTCTACGAACCTACCTCCTACTAGGCCGTCGCGCCTATAGAAATTAGTTAACTTACCGCTATAGAAATCGGAGGTCCTACTACCCGGGGGGTATAGCTCGATCTAGGTAACGTAGTAAGCTTATATCGTATCGATTAGGGTCTAGTAAGTCTAGCTAAGAGTAGGTACTTCTAGATTATTTCGGAGCTTTAGCGCTACCTTCCGATATACTAGATTAATCTAACTAAAGAGTAACTTAGTCCCGCTCTACTATATAAGGCGCATAATATTTATAACGTAGGAACTAACGGAGCGGCGCGCGGCGACTTCCTTAATACGGTAGTATTCCGTTTCTAGCTTACGTATAGCGACGAGAGGGTTTAATCGGAATTACTCGCGTAGAGCTACCTTCTAGTTCTCGATACCTAGGCCTTCCGCTAGAGCGGAGCGGTAAGCTTTAGTAAGGGCGTATATGTACTAATATAAGGCGGAACCTTAGAGGCAGCGATAGAGGGATAGACGTAGGGTACGAGCTAAGTATTCCTCGGCCTAGATAGCTATATCGAGACGAGTAATAAATGCGAATACATCGCGGTAGTAAGTAGTATTACCTTTATATACTATAGGACCTAAGTCCTTACTCTCTCTATTATTAACGAGGTCCTTATTAAAGTAACCAATAGACTTAGGCTTAAATTTCTACGGGCTAGAATCCGTAGAATACTCTAATAGAGGAGCGTCTCGTAGAGGAGCGTCTCGCGGAGGTACGTCTCGTACGCTATAGCCTTAATTAGTAGACCTAAAGTTAAAAGCCGAGTTCTCTCTTCTAGTAGGGTACGGTAGGTACCTAGGTCTACCGGCCCCGCCTAGTAGTACATATAGATCTAGCTACTATTCGTATACCGCCGATCGGCGAGTAGGCTAGCTCTAATTATATAAATCTTATGTTTATAGCTAGCTATCGGCCACTCTTCTATTTATCTATAGCTAGTCTACCGTTCTCTATTACGCGGCCGTTAAGTACGGCCGTACTTACGGCGCTACCCTTAGCTCGGTTATATTCTCGTTCTCGCCCTTTTAAGCTATTTAGCTCTACATAATTAAGGTAAGCTAGAGGATTACTTTCTCTAGCTTATCGTACTTATAGTCGGTACTATTAGCGTTATTACTATTAGCGTTAGTATTATTATTAATAGTTACTAGCTATCGAGTAGTAATAGTTACCGGCTACCTAGTAAGTATAGGTATAGGGTTAAATAGCTAACTCGCGGACGTTAGTCGAGGGTTAATTCTATAATCTTCGGAAACGGGCGGAGTAGGGCTAGCGGTAACTAGTACCTTTCTCCTATCTTTTATAGCTTCCTTTCTACTATCTTCGAACGCTTCTCTAAGTCTATCTTCGATAGAATCCTATATTTCCTATATTCTAGCTTACTATATAGCTTTACGCTCTTATATCTTTTCCTATATCCTAGCTTACTATATAGCTTTACGCTCTTATATCTTTACTTATATAGCTTTACGCTCTTCTACTATTTATTCTATAAGCTAAGCCCTTAAGTCGGTCGAGCTACCCTTACGCCCGTTCGTAACTAGTTCCGATATTTTATTATCTTCGGAAGAAAGCGAGCTACTCGCGCGGCGGCTAGATACTAAAATTACCGTCGGAGGTCTCTCCGAACTAGGATTACGGGCGCTTAGCTTACGATAGTTACCGAAGTTCTTAGGCTTACGATAGTTACCGAAGTTCTCGTAAGTAGCGGAAGGAAGTAGATTAATTATAAAGGGGAGAATCTTACGTCTACCGCTACTAGTAGCGGTAGGACCTACTTAAGAAGGCGGATTAATCGTAAAGGGAAGATCCTTACGTCTACCGCTACTAGTAGCGGTAAGGGTTTCTTTAGCCTTAGCTTCTATAGGAGGATCGATCTTACGTTTACTATTATCTATCGTTATAGAAGTCTCTCTTCTAATAGCTAAAGTTTCTATCGTCTTCCTAACGGGCTTAGGAGGGATCTAATACTTTCTTCGACTACGATTACTACCTTCCGAAGGTACGTCTTCGGTAGTAGACTTATAGTGATAGGAACCGTGGTGAACGGGGACTATCGTGATAGTAAATATACTTATTTCTCTCTATCTGCTAACTATAGTGCCTAAGAGTATAGCGAGGAGCGCCGGGATGGGCCCGAGCCGACAGCCTAATCGGTCCAATCCGTAATAACCTCCCCCCCCTAAGGAAAGAGGTATACGCCCTCGTATACTACCTAGCACTATACTAGAGTAAGTGAAATAAAACCGGTAGAATCTATTAGCTACCGGAACAAAGGAAAATGCCTAATCGGGCTAATAGGATCCGAGATTAGGTCGGTAGTTTAGGTAATCGGGTCGGTTAAGCGGGTAATCGTAGTAAAGAAGGTCGCTAGCGAGACGGTAGAGTGCTACTAGTACATTTAGTAGCGTCGACGACGCGAGGAAGGTATGTTTATCGGCGATACGGCGTCGTCTAATTCGCGACGATAGCGCTTTCTAGCTTACGTCGGTGTTTCTATAGCTTATACGACTAGCGCGACTATCGTCGCCGTCGGCGGCATAGTCGTTATTACTCTAATATCTAGCTTAGGCGCTAGCGCGTTATACGGCGCTACTACCGCTATAGTAGGTTATATCGTATTTAGCTATACCGGTAGTAGTAGTACATCCGCGATATCTCCTATATCTATAGACCCATCTATGCGGATTACCTCTACCTCCGTTACCTAGGTCGCTAGATAGCGATCCGTAATCGCTTCGATCTTATTAAGTTCGGTTTCGTTAGCGCTACCGGCTACGCCTAGAATTATTAACGTGTCGCTAGGGATTAGCGTAGGCGTAAGAGCGGCTATACCTCCTCCGTTACTTAGGAAATCGTCTATAAGGAGCGTTAAAGTCTACTTACTATTTTCGAGTAGTAACCGTACCGACGCGCGTTATTATATAGTCGTAAGAATTAGTACGTCCCTCTACTTTATAAGCGCGTTAATATTCGCTTCGATTAACTTAGTATAACGGTACGAATATAGTACTACTATATTTACTACGCGATTAGATAGCATTATCTAGTTACTTACTAGCTACATACGGCCGGGTAGCCCCGCCGATAGTAACTAAAGCTATATAGGTACGCGCGGTAAGGCTAGTATCGTTTTAAGTACCTTATCCATCGTATCGGCGCCCGTCGAGTACGTAACGCGCGGTACGTTCGTCGCGGTATCGATGCGCGTTAGCTATAGATTCGCTTTTATACCGCTACCGCGGTTACGAATCGATATGCGTATCTATACTATCGGCGTAGGTACTAGCGGCGTAGCCGCGGCGGTAGTAGGGGGAAGCACCTTACCGAAAATAATGTTATTAGACCTATTATTAACGTTCGGCTTATAGTCCTTTAGCGGGATAAGGAACGAGGTAACGGGATCCTACGTAGCGGTAACGTTATACTATTCCGCGGTTTCGTTCGCGCTACTAAGGCTATACGCCGCGTTAGTACGGATTCCGATCGGTACGAATTCGTTCGGTAGTTACTATTTTACTATAGTAATATTTCGCTAATTTTCGCGTACGTACGTTAGTACTCTATAGCCGTTCGGTACCTTATTATCTTCGACGATTATAGTTATGTGTGCGATAAACGCCTCGCTTAGGTAGTCCTTATCGCGGAACTCCGGCTATACGATTACGTCGAAATCGACCTCGATCGTCTTATCTAACGTAAATATCGGCGATAGCGCCCTACTATAGCTAATGTGTTTCTTTACCGTAGCCGTAACCTAAGCGTAGCCGTTATTCGCTATATGCGTTAGTTAGGTATCGGACATTTCTTCTTATATAACTAATTTTACCGTATAGCCCTTACCGCGTAGCGTATATAAACCTCGTATACTAACGTAACGCTAGTATTAGTCGTCTAGGTCCTACGTTACCGCCGGCTCGCCTAACTAGCGACGATAGTAGATCGGCAGCCTACTAGCATTAAATATTGTACCCTAGCTCTTATAGAGGAATTCGGCGCTAACTAGGCCTAATTCCTTTATAATAATAAGCTAGAATACTAGTCTATTACTTAGTTACGCGTTTTCTAGCGGGAAGCGTAATATCGATAATCGGCCTATTATAGGCGCGAAGAGGTACTATAGCTATAGGGCGGTTAATAGGTTTACTTCGTAGCTCGCGACTATCGCTACCTTAGAGCTAACTTAGCGATTCTCGTCCCTTAATCGGTACGTCGTATCGGTACCGTTATCGGGATCGCGCGTATATAGAGCCGGTCGACCGTTACCTATAATTACTACGGCGTCGGCGTCGCTTACGGCTTCGGTAAACTAGGCGAGAATGTCTTTAGTAGCGGTAACTAGTAGTCTACGATGCCGCCTAACTATATAGCGAACGGCGAGCCCTATAGCGCGATGGCGAATAGGTGCGGGCTAGTAGAAGAAGCGAAGCTCGGTATAAGCCTAGTCGGCGCGCTTAACGCCCGCGTTAATTTATGCGATACCGTAGTAGGTTACTAAACGTAGAAAGATAGGACCGAAGAGCGTATCTAGGCTAGCGAACTCGCGTAGCCGGCCGTCGTAGGTAAGGGCAAGTTACTTATAGATAGCGACGATAGTAATTTCGTCTCGGTAATCGTTACTTACGGTGTTAGAGTAAGGGAGATTAGGATTAAGTAACTAATCGGGCGCTCGGAAGATTAAGTAGCTCTCGGTATACTTAGCGTCGTATAATAGGCGGAAAGTAAAGAGTAGTCGGCTATGTTCGCGTTCCTACGACGTCGCGTAGCGGTCGTACGTACCCTAACTAGTATAGTAGTATAGTTCGATAGGGATTTAGGTACGGTTATTACGCGCTATTAACCGTAGATAGTACGGATAGAGCTTTAGTCGCGCCTAAATGTACTCGATAAGTGCGCGCCTTAGCTTATTAAGTCGGAAGCCTATCTCGAAGGTACTATTAGCGCGTATTTAGTAGTATATGTTAAAAATCCGCTCGGCTTCGTTATATAGCTCGTTACCGTAGAAGCGCGTCGTCGCTTCGCGCGTACTCTAGCGAATTTCTTCTACTAACTCGTCGTATTCGCGGGCTTCCTTTAACTAACGTATACTCGCTTACTCCGGCGTCTCGTTAGGCTATACGTAGCCCCTATCGATAAGCGTTAGTAGCGATCTCTAGCGCCGAGAGTACTCCTTATCGCGTGCGAGGACCTCTAGAGGTAGTTCTACGGGCTCGGACGGTATATCGAGTTACTATCCTTACTACTTTATCGTTACGGCTACTCGACGGCGGCGGATCGGTAGTAGCGCGGCTAGAGAGAGCGGGGGTTCGTTAGACGATAGGTATAATTATTACGGCATTTACGATTATTATAATAGTACTAGCGAGCTACGCGAACCTTAACGCGATCTCGGTTACCGTAGTAGCGTTATATTTATTACTATAGCGGGCGTGCTACTCTCTTCTACTTCGTTCTAAACTAGCGCTACTAACGGGTCCTCGGCTAATACTACTTAGAGCTATGTAGCATTAGTTAGCTTATATATTTCCGACATTAGCGGGCGTAGGACATCGTTAACGCCGTAGCTACGTAGGCGCTTATAGTTAGGGCGCTATCGTTATATATGTTCGCCTTTTACTAGTATAATAGGTACGTCCTCGTCGTCCTTTAGGACGAACTCCTAATTACGTAGGTTATAGGTTTCTCTAGTACTAGAATTATCGATAAACTAAAAGATCTCGTAGCCCTATAGTAGGTCTTCCTCGTTTAGGAAGAGCCTATTAGCTAGAACGCCTACCTAAGCCTTCTTCGTCGTTAGCATCGTTACGACCCCTTTCTATACTTCCTTCCTAAAGACGAATTATATATTCGCCGCCGCGATTACTACGGGCGCGCTTTCTACGAGGTATAGTAGCGTTAAGTCGCCTAGTAAGGGTAGGCGTATGTTTAGTAGGATTAGCCCTCTATTCGCGGCGAAACGCCGCTATATAATATCGAACTTCCCTAACCCGAAGAAGGTAGGGATGTTCGATACCCCGCTAGGAGGGCTACTATTATTCTCCTTCTCCTTACCTCCTTCGGCTCCGCTACCCTCCTTCTTATTTTCGTCGCGATTCGCATTCTCTTCGGGACCTAATCGTAGCGCGCGTAGGCGCCGTAGAGGAAGTTACCTATTCGAGTAGAAGCTCTACGCTTCTTATCCTAGGTCCGTTATAATATAGACGACCTCTTCGTTAACTACGTACTAGTCTAGGAAGCCGTTTATAACGTACTCCTTAATTTACGTAAGGACTCGGGTAGTCGGATTAGGGAAGGTTTTCTTTAGATAGGCGCGGATCGTATTAGCTATAAATTCCGCCCCCGGTCCGTCTAACGAGCATACTACGAGTATCTACTTCTCCCTCTCTTAGGGCTCGACCGCTCGTAGAGGTTATAGTTACGGAATCCCTCGAGCCGCTACTATTCTTACGTATTCTCCTAGTCCGGCGCTATCGAGCTAGAGTTTACTACTATCCCGTACTATAATCTATTCTAGGTCTACTATCTTAGCGATAATTAGCGTAGCTACTCTCTCGGGTAATCCGAAATTCTTTTATACTAGACTATATAGTTCCGATAGCTCGACATCTTTCTCTTTTAAGATCGCTAGTATCGGCTAGCGGTTTTCGTCTAGTCGCTAGCGGTCGTCGTCGTCTATATTAGGATGTTACTAATAAGGAAATACTACGTAGAAGGAGTTCGAGAATAGAGGAGGTATACGCGATATTAGAACTATTCTTCGTCGAAGCTATATACGGTAACCGTACGGGCCGTATAATCGAGGGCGGCGGGACCTATATCGGCCCGGTTACTATACTAATACTCGTAGAAGCCTCGTAAATCGCGTAACATAATCGCCGTAAAAATAAGGTTACTCGGTCGGGAGAATCGTTACGACTCGGAATAAGCCGTAGCGCCGCGATTACGACTAGATCTTCGCGGCTAGCTAGCCTCTTCTAAAAAAGGCTATC
>LFZN01000501.1:8680-35865 GCA_001578235.1 Pseudocercospora eumusae
ACGCTTGTCGGCTAACATTTCATATAGTCTCCCTCCGATTTCTAATCCCCTTCCCCTACTTAATAGCTAAACGAAGGCTACTTAGTCCTTAGGCGTCGTTTAAATCTCTACCGCCGTAGACTCTATTCTTATCTTCCCTATTCATTACGCTATCTACCGTCTCCTACATAACTAAGAGCCTAACTACTAGCCCCTCGACCCCCGAGTTAATAGCCTTAAAAACCTCGCGCGCTTATACGCGAAAGGCTTCGACGTCTATCTCTCTTAGGCGGGTTAGAGCGATAGTAATAGTCTTACTAGTATTACATCCCGTAATAGTACGCTAGGTAGTTAGCTAAAGGTAAGTAAGTCGGACAAGGGAGGCGGTAGGGGCGGTAGTACTAGTATCTTCCTACTAAGACATTGTTTTTACTACCGCGGCGTAGTATTAAGGTATCGGTAGTAGCGCCTAAGCGCGTTTATAAAGAAAATAAGGTTTACTAGTCCGTTTGTCGCGGCTGCTTACCGTAGCTAGTACGAGATAAAGGTATCTCCTAATTAATAATCGAAGACTAAGGTCGGAAGTATTGCTTATTTAGTTGTCGTCTTATTAGTTAGAATATTTATGTTAAAGAAAAGGTTTACCGCGGAAGAAAGAGCATCTTTTATACCTCGCCGCGCCGGTACTTCCCGGAGTAAACCTACGTAAAAGTAAAAGAGTAAAGGAACTAGAGTAAACTAGTAATAATAGGAGTAATTAAGTAAGACCGGTAAGACGAAGCGGTAAGCGTGTATTCTAAGTAAGCCGGTTACTAGTAAAAGTAAAGCCGTAAAGTAAAGCGCGCACCGGTAAAACTTCGGCGTAATAGCGGCGGCGGTAGTAATGTCTAATATTTTCATTCGGGGCTACGATGTTTATAGGAGAGATAGTCGTTAAGGTTTCGCGTTATATAGAGGTCTAGTACGCTTTAGCGGAGTCGCTTAGTAGAAGTTACCCCCCCGGGGGGTAACTCGTTTTCTTAGTAGTACTAGCGATATCCCCTATCTCTAGTCGTGCCCGGAACCTACGCGTCTTCTCTTAGCGGCTCTTTTACTACTTTCTACTACTACCTCTAGTACTTCCGCGGGTACTTCGCTATCGCTATTATCGTCCTTATCGTTAGGCTTAAGATTTAGCTTAAATTCCGGTTTATTTAGAGCGCCCCCTTCTATAACCCTACCCTCCTCCTACTCGTCGAGGAACTACCTAAAATCTAGCTTACTCGGGGTGCCGAAATCTAGCTCGACTAGGGTATTACTAGTTACTAATTCGCCCTCCCTAAAAGCTATCTCCTTAGGACTATTCTCCCTTATCGGAATCTCGCCTTCCTTATAGGCCGTCTTACCTACTAGAGTGTTCGCCCTTATGTCCGCACTACCTTCTAGCCTCCGAAAAGGTGCATAAGGACGAGGAGGGGGAGGAGGAGGAGGAGGAGGCGGTAGCATCGCGTTTATTGGGTAATGCGGGTCGTATAGCGGGTCCCTAAAACCCATCCTCCTTATTTCTACTCGTTATTCTCGGACGAAAACCTTTAGGCGCACGCTAAGGTATCTTTTATTCTAGGAACGAAGAATATCGTATGCCGTTACCGAGGGTTTTAGTAAAGTAACTAGCGCCGGCGGAATTATGCGGTATATTATTCGTAGGAGGTTCTTATTTCTCCTTCGCTACATATAGGTTCGAAATATAATCTCGTTACTCTTTTAGTTATTATAGTCCTTACTAGGTTTCGCCGGTTCGCGTATCTCTCTAGTAAGAACTCTAACGTGTTCCTTATCGACTACGCGAGCCTAGTAAATTATGTAGCGCGCCTACATAGAGTAATTTATAAGATCTATTTCGAGTAGGTAGTGCTCTATACCCGAAGGAACTTCCTTAATATCTACATATCTAACTAGGCTAGCTATTACCCTTATTACTAGCGTATCGTTGCGGTTAAACCGAGGGTACTCGAAATATCCGCGTTCGTCCGTCGGTTCTCTCTCTATTTCTCCTTAAAGTAGGTTCCACTACTAGGCGTATACCCTTCGCGGCGCCCTAGTAATAATTTAGTAGCTCCTAGCCTATTCCTAGATTTCGTCTACGTAGTAAAGTCTATAGTAGTCCCTCTTCTAGTAATCGAGGACCTCCCGCTAAATCTCTTTGGAGTTCGGCCTTCCGTCGAACCCGTATCGTCCTAGCGACAATAAGCTGCCGGATTTAGACCTTCGTTCCTAGGTGTTCCCGGGGTTCTCTATAAAAGACATGTCGTTAGTTTCTTTATATCGGTTTCTTTATATTATCGTTGTTCGCTTAGTACGAGTTTACCTAGGCTAGAGGTTAAGTAAGTTGTTTTTAGCGTTCTTATTCGTAGGCGTCTTAAGTAGGCATCCTAAGTACTTTTACCGTCTTCGCTTAGGACTATTTTTCGATGTATCGTTTTCTAGCTAATTCGTAGGCTCGGTTCTTCTACGGGTGTAACATTGCTAGGGTTATTAGATCGATCGATATTCTCCCCTATAGGCGGGGGTTTTAGATTTTGTACCGCCTCTCTTATTAGTAGAAATCTACCCGGCCTACCCGGTCTACCCGGGATCTACCCGTCTACCCGGTCTACCCGGAATCCACCCTATCTACCCTGTCTACCCGAGATCTACCCGTCTACCCGATCTACCCGGAATCTACCCTATCTACCCGAGACCTACCTAGATTCTACCCTCCTATACCTACGATCTTTCTCTAGGTCTTCGCCTAGAATCTAAACTTACGGATGTAGGTATTTTCCTCCTATAGTAGCCCCCGCATTAGCTTCTATATTATCCTCCTCTTTATCGAATTCCTCCTTATCCTACGGCTCCTCCTCGCTTTCACTCGTATCCTCTTATAGCTTATCTTCTCTTATACTCTCTTCCTACGCTCTTAGCCTAGTACTACGGCGTAGCTTTCCTTACTCTTACTATATTACCTTCTTCGCCTATAGCCTAGTACGACGACTAGGTAGCTCCTATAGTTGCTCCTCTCTAGCCTATAGTCTCTAACTACGACGTACCTACCTTTTTACCTCTTCTTAAGCCTCTTTTTCCTCCTTCTCTTCCTTATCGTCTAGGCTTATTACTAGCATCTAGTTAACCGTCCTAAAGGGCTTAACTTCTTTAAGAATAAGTCGAGGATAGGTTCCCTTTATCGGTATGCCGTCGCATTCGTTAAGTAGGTAAGTATCGAGCTACTCGCCTAGATTGTCTACTTCTAGCGGCCTTCTTATCCTTTCGCGTATCCGAAAGGGTCCCTTCTAGTAGAACGAAAGCTTATAGGAAAAGGACGTCTTAATTTCGGACCTATATACTATTACTAGCGTATCCGGCGCGAGGGGTATAAGAGCGATGTCTTTTAATTTGTTCTAGTACTCCGTAGTTTAATCGCGTACCCGGGTTTATCTCGCTAGTACTTTAGCGTACGTCGTGCCTATGCCGGCTAGTACTCGCGTCCGATATTCGAGTAGCGTCGTTCGGTCCCGTACCTTACCCTAGTCTAGTACGGTATATATTATAAATTCGACCTTAATAGGTAGTACCGCTTCTCGCCCGATTATTAGGTAGGCGGGGGTATATCTAGTAGCGCTACACGTTGTCGTGCGCTTAGCAAATAAGATGGCCTTAACATGCTTTATCTAGCTAGTTTCTCCTCCCGTAGTAAGTTTCGAGAGGGCATCTAGTATAGGTCTAAACCTAACCTCGATAGCCGCATTACTTTAGGGGTAGTAGGGAGAAATCTTTACCTTCTTTACTCCTATGCTCGCTAGTAGAGCCTATACATCCTTAAGGTACTAAGGGGAGCCGTCTATAATAATTTCGTAGGGCGCCCCCTACCGGTAGAAGATATCTTTCTAGATAAAATTAGCGATCTACTTCGCTATAATACTTTTACCGGCAACATTATGCGGTCGTCCCTCCGGCTAGCGACTAAGCGCCTCCCTTACTATAATAATAGCGCCCTTCTTTTTCATATGTACTACATCGAGAAACCATCTCTCGCCTACTACCTATACTTTATACGGATGTAGCTCTAAGGCTCGCATCCGCCCGTTTCGAAAAGAGTATTATTCGCATAACTTATAGTAGTATGCATAGTCTACATATATCCCCTCCTAGAAATATAGTCGTCGTAGTATATCGTAGGTGCTATCGGGGCTCCTATAGCTATTCTTTTCATGTACCGTAATAAGGATCCTTTTTCTATTATCGTAGTTATTAATAACCCTTTATAGAGGAGCATTAACCCTCCTTTAGTAGAAAAGCATCCTACCCTTAACTAGATACTATCTTAACTTTCTTAGTAGCCTACGATACTCCGTACGTCCTATTCCGCGTAGTCCTCGTACGTATATCTTTATATATGCTATTTTTCTCGACTCGTCCGAGTAGTAGCTATCTAGTAAGTCGGCCTCTTTAACTATCTCCGGCTCCTTAACTCGATAGATAGAGGTATCGTTTAGATAAAAGCTAATAAAGAAGTCCCTATTAATAACTTCCTTAATGTCGTCCTCTTTATTAAACTCCTTAAGGTCCTCCGGCGTTACTAGTTTTCTAGATAGGGCATCCGGAGTACTATGTCTTTTGCCGGGCATATGCCGCACCTTAAAGGTAAATAGTCGAATCTAGGTAAGCTATCGAGTAACCGTAGCATTAGGTAGGTTAGCCGCTACGCGATTAAGTTAGTATACTAGCGTGTTCGCATCGACTTCTAGAATAAAGTGAATACTAAATAGCTAAGGTTTAAGCTTACGTAGGGCCTTAAGTATACTAAGATACTCTAGCTTTCCGGCATCGTACTTCTTCTCCGCCGAAGACTATAAGCTACTCTTAAATCGCACTAGATATCTCTTTTTCGCGTTGCCGGGATCTACCTATATTAGTACCTCTCCGTAACTATTTAGACTCGAGTCGACCGCTACAATAATGTCCCCTACTTCTTTACTATAATTAATTAACTTTAGAGTAGGTACATTTACTAAACGATCGATAACGCGAGCTTTCGCCTCTACTTATTCTATCCCCTACATAAATGCTTAGTCCTTCCGAAGAAGCTAAAATAAGGGTTTTACTACTATAGTAAAGTAGTCGACCTATATCCGGAAGTAAACTACTACGCCTAGAAAGATGCGTACTTCCTTAATATTCCTTAGCTCGGGCTACTTTATAATCTTCTCGATCCTTTTCTCGTCTAGGTACCGACCGTACTTATCGGTAATATACCCTACGATACGGACCCTTCGGCTTATAAGCTAGAGCTTCTTAAAGGTAATAGTTATGCCTACCCTCTCTAGATCGCTAAAGACGGCATCGAGGTTACTAACATACTCCGCGACGAACCTCTAAATTCCGGGCTAGACCTCCTCGTCGTTATATCTCGTACGAGGGCCCTTAATACCTATATTATCTAGAAAGGGAAGGGCGTAATACGAAACATACTCTATTAGTACTTACGTTATAATCCGGATAAACTAGCTAACTAAGTTAGTAGCNATCGAGGTTACTAACATACTCCGCGACGAACCTCTAAATTCCGGGCTAGACCTCCTCGTCGTTATATCTCGTACGAGGGCCCTTAATACCTATATTATCTAGAAAGGGAAGGGCGTAATACGAAACATACTCTATTAGTACTTACGTTATAATCCGGATAAACTAGCTAACTAAGTTAGTAGCTCCCTACGGTAAAGTAGTCTACCTTATTAGTCTAAGAGGCGAGTCGAATCTAGTAAGATCTCTACTTATCTCTACTAGGCTAACCTAATTATATCCCGAGAAAACGTCGATAAGGCTAGTAATAACGAGCCCCGCAAATTCCTCCGAAAAACTATCCGTATCTAGAGGTAGATTCGCATCCCGTATAGTTACGCGATTAAACTCCTAGGCGGCATTAATTAGCCGGTACTATTTTTCTACCCTTAGCGGCGTCTTTTTCTAAATAAGAAAGTATAGATTACGGTACGCTCTATAATAGCTTTCTAGTATGCCGGCTCTTAGGCGATCCCTTATTATCCTTTCGGCAACTTTCTTTAGTACTAGATGTATTCGATAACTAGGATGCTACTATAGAATATAAGGTATCGTCCGGATTTCCTATAGTAGTACTATTTCATTACGCACCCTTCCTAGGTAGGTAAAGTCGAATGCTAGTACTACTTCGCGATTGTAGAGTAGCTCCCGAACTAGCGCTAGCTCCTTAGGCTATAACTCGTAGCTAAACTTTAGGCTATTAAAGGCTTCTTCTAACATACGAGATCCTCTTTTAATACTCGAGAACTTTTTCGTTAAATACTTCCTATCGAAGGGGCTAGTTCCTATAGGGAGTAGAGCCTCCCTCTCGAGGTACCTCTACCTCTAATCTCTAAGTCCCCCGGGAGTAGATCCGTCTGTTATTATAATGTCCGCCTCTATAGGGCGAACCTTATCGGCTTTTCTTTTATATAGGGTATAGGCTCTCGCTAGTATACTCCCGGCAATACGTTTTATAAGGGCTAGTCGATTTTCCTTCGCTATAAAGAGGATTTCTTTTATCGAGGGCCTATCCTCTAAGTAATCTTCGATATAGACTCCTAGAAGAAACTCTTTATCGTTGTAATCTAGGTCTATTTCTTCCTCCTCTTGAAATCGTAAAGGTATGAAATTATACTCTCCGTCGTGTCCGGGGCTAGTTTAGATTTCCTAGTCCTACTAATATAAGTTACCCCCTAGGGGGGTAACTCGGGTCGTCCCGTCCCGCGCTTCCGCTCCCGCCTCTACGACACTACTTCTATAATACCTAGCATCCCTATCTTCCTTAAATTCTACCTCTATCTATTCCCTATCCGACTAGGCGGAATCCTCGTCCTAATAGTACTCGATGCTCTTATTTTTACTTAATTTTATAGCGATGTACGAATAAACCCGCTATTCCCTCGATGTAATCCTAGATTCCGAAAACACTAAAGAACAATGCGCCGACGCTACTCGCGTAGCGGCACTCCCGTCGGCGAGGAGGCCGCCTAATCTTTTACCGCCCTATTTACTATCTTTCCTCTTAGCTATTCTTTAAGCGTTATAGTTCCTTCCTTACTAGACATTACGGTAAAGGTTACTCGCTAACTATCGCGGGTATGTATGGATCCCTCCTATAAGCTATCGTCGTAATTTTTTACGGCTAATCTATTAAGTCGTGCCTAGGGTCTACCGAGAAGAATAGGGATATAGGTATTTTCGCTAACCGTAAACGTAAGGTAGGATTCTACTCTATAAACTATACATCGGACTATCGTATACCCTATAAACCGACTCTATCCCCCGATAGTACTTAGCTAGTAGTACTCCGTTTTTATAAGAGCTAGCTTATAATACCTTAGCCGGGTAATACTAATAATGTATACCTCCGCGCCTTCGTCGATAATAGCTTCGGCTACTATACTATTAATGAATATCTCTACTTACGGGCTAGTAACAACTATAAAGGGTACTACGGTAGTAGAGGTATCGATTTAGTCTATATCCTTATACAATTCGTAAGCGGGACCGACTTTTTCGATAATGGTATACCCTTTTTATCTACTAGTAACGCCTACTCTAAGCGCGAACATTTCGGCCTCTACTCTCTAGACCTACTTATCTAGAGGCTCGCTACCTTACTAGGAGGCTCGCTAGTACTCCCTAGCCATGTTAGCGATAGGATTTTAAAGCCTCGTAGCTAGATCTAGACTCTTAAAGGTCGATCCTAGCCCGTAGTCGACTCCGCGCTCTACCCGAGATGTATTAGCCCCTCGCGGATCTCCGTACCTAGCCTTACGATAATCCCTAAGCTATTCCTAGTATTCTGCATTATTAGGTATACGTATGCCTATTCCTCTAGGAAGGCCTTTGCCGTATAGCTATATGTCTTCTTCGGTAATCGGCGGGTAAATAGCTCGAGCTCGCATGTTAAACTAGAATAGCTTAGTATTACTTAATAGAGGCTCCTTTTCTTTAGTAAGCTTCTTTATGTAGTTATCTTACCTAAGTAACGCCGGCTCGGGACGGTTTTTCTTAGCCTTCCCTCTAGTAGGCGCTATAGGTACTAGCTACCCCTTAGGGTACTCATATTCTTAGTCTACTATCTCCTCGTCCTCCTACTTAGTCGTCGGAATAGTAGGCCGATTTAGAGGTACTCCTTCATTAGTAGGTAGAGTATCCTAGGAGTCCTGCCTAGTCCTAGTATCGCTATATTCCTCGATAACCCTTTCGATTACCTACTTATCTCTAGTCGTTATACTCTTAGATAGGCTAGCCGTAGGCTTCGTTATTCGACCCGTTACTAGTCTAGGTCGAGTCGCATCCTACGTCGGGGCCTTGCCCTTACTTCGTTAGGCGGCATTAGTAACCGCCTCCTTCTATTTACGAGCCGTTTCCTCTAGGGTAGTAAAAGTACTCGTATTTTCGGTACTATAGACTCGACTATCTTCCTCGAGGGTCCTAAAGTCTCCGTTCGCATCGTACTCGCTAAGAACATATCTAGGCGCTATCTCGCCGACGCTATAGGCAGCTATCTATATAGTTACCTATAGAGGTATTATACTTAGAGCGGATATAACCTTTAGCGCCGTTAGGGCTTCCGGTACTAACTAAACCGAGGTAGGCTACGGGGCCGCCTTAGGGGCACTACTAGTCGAGTTAGCCGAAGTAGAGGGATGCGGTAGCAGGTTACTAGTAAATACTAGTACTCTATCGGGTGTAAGTAAAGGAATAGGCGGCTTACCTCCCTCTATTCCCGAATAGTCTCTCTTACTCTACTCCTTTCGTCGCTCCTTAATTTCGAGCTTTTTATCGAAAATAATGCTATGCCTAAATCTTAGCTCTAGTATAGGTAGTAGTTTATTAAGCCTTAGCTTAGTTCTGTCCTACTATCTAAACATAATCTATTCCGGTCGAACTCCTATTCCCGGTTTCTTTCTAAAGTATAACCGACCGCTCTCCCCTTTATAATAGTACCCTACCGAAATTAGGTAATCTATAGCCGGACACCTATTCTAATAGTAACTTGTCGATCTATAGTCCTAGTATTAACTAAGTAGATACGGGTTAAGATTATTCCGAATGTTATATACATCGATCTTATCCTAGGTAAGAGGAGGGATAGTACTGCCGATAGTAGAGGATTTAGCGGGCAATGTAAGAGTAGTAAGGTTAACTTAAGCCTACGGTCTTATAGATGCCGTACTATACTACTACGCTATCGACGGCTACATAGGCATAGGAGGAACATTATGCTAAGTATTAGCCTAGAGTAGTAGAGTTATTCGCCCTAGGGCCTTAGTAATCTTATCCATTTTCTAATTAATATTCTTATACGGGGTCGGTAGCTTATTTCGTTTCGTAGGGGCTCGCTTCTCTACATCGTATCGAAGTTCTTAGATACGGGCGGCGGCTGCCTCGCCTCCTTCCGATAGAGTAAAGCCTTACCCTCCTTTAATAATATACCTTACGGTAGAGAAGATCTTATCGAAGTTACGATAGGTAGAGGGGTCCGATAGATATAATTTAAACTTCTTATAAAGTCTCCTAGACACCGACCTAGGTAGGCCGGCTAGGAAGTACTAAGTCCGCTCGACTACTAACAAATCCTTAATAGGTATCTTACTTAAGGCATTCCGGTATTATCGGTAGTAGTCCTTAACGTTATCTTTCTTATCTCTTCGCTAAGATGTTAAGTTCTTTATCTAGGTAACACTACTAACCTCCTAGTATGTGTCGTACTACCTATACTCTTATAGCACCGACTCCTTTAGTAGATCCTAGTTAGCCGGGTTCTTAAACCTAGGAAGGGTCTTAACATTTCCTCGGACTAGTATATTATAGTTATTACGAAAACGACGGTATAGAGTATTACTAGGTATAAGGTTATACTCGATTATATACCCCTCGAAACGTTCGATAAACTCGGTAGCGTTATTACTATTAAATAGTAGGTTCTTAGAGCTTCCTAGGGCCGGCGGTTTAGGCTATAACTAACTAACTAAGGAGTAGAACTCCTTCTTAGTTAGCTAAACTATACCCCTACTTACTAGGGGATCGTTTACATTATTAGACGCGCTCGAGCTACTTAGTATGTAGCTAGGCACTCTAGTCGACTAACTAGCTACTCCTATCGACTCCGGCATCTCGGGCGGCGTGTTAGGTAGTTTAGGGAATCTTTCTAGCGAGGTCTCGGGGCTACTAGCCTTAAAGGACATACTAGCCTATAGGTATGTAATCCGTACTTTAGTACGCTACTAATAAGTCGCCCCCCCGGGGGGTAGCTTATTTTAGTAGAGATACTATGTTAGCGTAGCTAAGTGCTCGTCGCCCGACCCTAGTTAGCGACATAGGATATCCTCGAGGTCGCGATAGGACGGCTTGTAGACTTAGTTAAAAAGAAATAGTTAGTAGTATATATAAACCTAATAATTAATGTTCCGAGGTACTACGTGCCTTAATAATGAAGTAGAGGGACGATCTTCTTATCCTTGTGTCGGATAGTAATGTTCCATAGTTAAAGGAATTGCCTACTTCATCGGGGAGGGAGAGGTTTTTCTAGTGTTCTAGCACTAGGGGCGTCCTACAGCTTCCCCTTAGTGTCGATAAATCCCTTAGACGGTCTCGTTCGGTTTGTCCTAGGATAGCTTCTTACTAGTGCTATACTGCTTTTTACCCCTCGCCGCCTTACTAGAGAGGGTAATATCTTCGCCGACTCGTAGGAGGGGGTAACATTTCATAGTAGTAGACGCCTTTACTAGCTCGCATAGGAATGCTAGGGAATCGCCGATAATGGCTAATGCATAAGGTCTTAGAGGACTTATCGTCGTCGTTACTAGTCGCCGCTACCTAGTAGGTAAAGGGCATATAAGCATAGAACGCATCGTCCTAGGTGGGGTTACTCCGTCCTAGATAGGATCGCCGCTATAAGGAAATCGCCGGTAATGGGCTAATGCATAGGGTCTTAGAGGACTTGTCGTCGTCGTTACTAGTCGCCGTTACCTAGTAGGTAAAGGGCCTTTATACACGGATTACATCGATCTAGGTAAGGTTGCTCCGCCCTAGATAAGATCGATGCTACTAGCAAATAGAAATGCGTCCTACTAGGTCTACTAACTTCGATTAGCCGATATAGGTAGGTATAGCTTTTCGCACGGGGAGTCCTCCTACTAGTAGGACTAGGTTATAATCTAAAGTACTATAAAGATAAGATGTATAGGGGTGTGCCGGAGATCCTCGGCTATAGCCGCAGCGGAGATCTCGCTACCCCATCCCTAGTCATCTTTTCTTATATGCCGAGAACCCGATCTAGCTAAACTAGCGGCTAGACCCGTCTATCCTGTCTCTACGCTAAGAATACTATTCTAGCCTACGGACAAGTCTAGTAGTAAGAATAGTATTTCTATATCCTATCTCTTTTTCTATTATGCTACGTAGTTTTTATTAGTAAGTAGCCCTACCTTCGGCTCTAGTTATTGCCTCGAAACTACACAAACACTAGAGCGGGTATTGTGCGGAATGAGGTAGTAGTAGAGTAATTCGATTAGGTACTCTGCTATGCTCGGTAGGTAGAAGACGAAGGAAATTCGTATCTTACATACCCGGCGGGTACGTAATAGGCTCGGTAGAGGAAAGGATCGTATCGTTCTCGTCGTAGGTAGGTTTATAACGCTATAAACAACTATTCTAAGTTATGAAAAATAATCTTTCTCGTCTTATAGATGTCATGTTGCATGTCTAAGTTGCTAGCTAGCCGAAAGCTAAAAAATGCCTCGGCTACTAGCCAATACTACTCTATCTATGCCTTATCGCTCGGTTAATAGGTATATAAATAATTTAGGCCTAAGCAACTACTAGCCGTTAGTATGTAAAAGCGCAACGGTTAGTAGTACCTATAAGTAGGGTAGGAAAGGCCTAAATGATCGCCGGCTGCCGTGAACCCCGTGGATGCCTTAGTACCTCGTCGTTATCGTGTTAAGTACTTTCGTTAGCGCCGTTTAGCAGAAAGTATCGTAATCGACTTAACTTAGTTAGCTTAGCTTCTAGGTCTAGAAGATAGAGCTACCGGCTTACTAGTAAGGAAGCGGTTACTTAGATTAAATAGCCTAGTCGGTAAGGTCTTAAAGTACCTCTTATATGCCTCCGAGGTCTACCGTCCTATTAGCATTATCTCCTCTTTAGTGAATCTATTATCGGCGGTATACTATACTATACTACGTCGCAATAAATAGCCGGCATAGCCTTACGGGTTAAATCTAGTACTTAACAACCTCTTCTATATTAACTTAACGACCTCTTATCTTCTAAATCTACCCGCTAAGAAGCGGAATAGAGGCCTCGTAAGGTATTCTAAACTATAAAGCTTATTATATACCTTTAACGCACGTATGTAGTAAATAGCATAGGTCTTATACCTACTTAGCGTAACTATTATTCGTACACCCTTATTTAACACGTCCGTTTTCGACCTCTTAAGCCTAAACTCTATATAAGTATCTAATAGTAGTATATCGGACGCCGTTAGGTATATTATTATCCATCTATAACCCTTAATTCTTTTATCCCTTAAGTACGTTATCTCGCCGAGACGTAGGAAGCCGGCGAATACGAGGGTAAGTGCGGCATTAAGGTTATAGTCGTCTACATGTCGCGGTAGTAATATTAAAAGGTGTTCGAGGATATAAGGTAGGATAGGAAGTATATCTTTTAGAGGCTCGTCGTGCATATTACGTACGCTATCGATTAACCGGCGGATCACTAGTAACTCGAAGACGGTAAGAGGTAGTCGTAAGTCGATATAGTACGAGCGTAGGTACGATACGTAGTTACTTATTATCTCGCCTCTTATCCTTAACGCTAATGCCTTAGACACTATTTATTCTTCTAGCTTATCCTATTATACCGGCCACGGTTTAAATAGCCTCTTATCTACGTAAGCCTCCTACTAATTAATACCCGTCTAATAGCTTCTTCTTATTATCGGCTTTAATCTATAATACATAACTATAGCCTAGTCGGTTAAGGGTAGATTAATTCGCTATAAGAACTTTAGGGGCACTATAGACTCGATATCTACTTACTATTATAGTTTAGCTATGGATATAAGCTAGTAATAAGTAGACCCCCCGTTGGGTTGGGTTGAAACCGTTTGGGTTGGGTTGGGTTGGGTTTTTTTGGAGTAACCCGACCGCTCGGGTTGGGTTGGGTTGCCAAGAAACCGACCGCTAGTCGGTTTCTTGGCATAGGCTTGGCATAAGGAACGCGAAAAGAAAAAAAAAATTTTACTCTCGGGTGGCTACATTGGTGGCTACATTTACCTAGACCCTTCTTAGAGGCTTATTAAAGCCTTTACCGGGATTATTATAGCTTATTTCCCCCTTAAAGGCTATTATTCTATATCTATGCTAAGAAACCGACTAGCGGTCGGGTTTCCCCTGCCAAGAAACCGACTGCTCGGGTTGGGTTGGGTTTTCTAACCCAACCCAACCCAACCCAACCCAACGGGGGGTCTAGTAATAAGCTTAGTATTAAACCGCGAGAGGGCGTTAGCGAGTCCGTTAGCTTCTAACGGAAGCTAGGCTCTAGTAATAAGGAAGTAGCCTTTAATAGATTATAATAATAAGTCGCGTAGAGCGAAGTTAGCGTTACCGCGGACTCGATATCTATTTAATCCGCTATAAGCGACTAAGTTATCGGTGTAGATAATAACTTATTTATTCTTCTAGTTAGTAGACTAGAGCTAGAAGGCGATAGCGATTACCTTAACTTCTATAACGTTAATGTATTCTATGTCCTACCGTAGTAGAGATAGCACTTAATCGGTTTATAGCGACTAAGCTTGTAAAGTCTAGTTATTAGTGTCGGTGCTATACTAGAAGGCTCTAATTCTAATAGAAGAAGCGTTAGTAAATAAGTATACTCTTAGATACTACGGCTGTAATAGTCGCACGCTAGAGGTGGTCTATAGCGCTTAAAGCTACTAGCGTAGGTCGCATTTTAGGTCCGAGTAAATACGCGTGCGTCTACTATTAATGCTAGCTACGAACGCATAGAGTTAAACATTAAAGGCTCTACTAACGTTAATAACTCGCGCCGCCTACGCTAGCCTACCTACGAGTAATCTTACCTCTTATAAAGATAGCGAACCTCGTTATAGCGCCGACTCTAACTCTTAAATAGTAAGCGCCTTCTTCTCCTTTATTAGCCGAGCTAGTATAGCGATAGTATCTACCTCCGTGCCGAGAAGGGTTACTATCGTTTCCTATTTATCCTTCTTATTATTACGAGGTATTCTAAGAGCTATAGTAACCGCGATCTAAACTCTTATAAAGGTAATAATTAGTATGCTACCTATAGCGAAGATTGCGATAAAGTCGTCTAGGTAGTAGTCGATTAGGTACCTAAGAACGCGCTCTAAGATCTAATAGAGCGCTTCTATAAATAAGTTAAAGAGATAAGGCGTAGTACGGAGGCCGAATAGTAAGTAATTCTCGTAGTAGAAGGAGCCGCGCTATTTAAAGCATATAAGTCGACGGTCGGGCATATAGATAGGAATAATGCGGAAGGCGTTAGCGACGTCTCGTTTAATAATAATAGCGCCCGCGCTAACCGACCTAACTCGGTCGAGAAGTTAGTCGAACTTAGTATATTTAATAGCACCGTATTCCTTCGGAATGCCGTCGTTTACTAAGCGTCCTTATGGGCAAGATAGGTCGTATATTCGGCGCTACTTCTTCACGCTATTAACCGTTAGCTTTAGTACTAAACCTAGCGGTAAAGAGATAATAGTATTAAGCTCGTTAGCGGGTACTAAAGTAATGCGGTTAAGGCTTAAGTCCTTAGCGACTTTACTATCGATAACTAAACGATCTTATAGCGTAGATAAGTAATTCTTAGCGATAGACGGACATCTACTACCTTCGTAGCCGATGTTAACGCTATACTAAATAGCGCGAGCGAGGAGGGATAGAAGATTACCTAGATAGTTAGCTAGTAACTATAACTAAGCGGAAACGATTAAAGGCGTTAAACCTACTAGAAGGGGCACCTAAGAGCTATAGAGCTTAAACTGGATCGTCGTATTAGGCCGAAGGCCTATCTCTAAGTAACTACTAGTAGCGTTAGATACATCGATAATGTCTATTAGTTTATTATTAAAGTCTAGTATGTCTTCTAGCGCTAAGCCCTCGTCGTAATTTACCTCTTTATAGTTATATCTAAGTTAGGAGTACTTCTTATAGTCCTTTATAGCGTGCTTATCGTTATAGCGATAGTAAGCGCTAAACCTTAGCCTACGAAGACCTACTATACGCGTCTACGTTATAGTATATAGAAACATATCGTTACGTCGATATAGCTAAATATAAAGGCTACGAGAAGAGGCGGCGCTACTAAGCGCGCGACCGCGAGAGGATCGAGATAGGAGTACTAACATACCGCCTACTTAACGTCCTACTACCTACTACCTTCGCTTAGGTCGGGGTTCTCCNTTCTCCTCCTATAGGAAGGCTATAGAGGATACTAGCGTATTAGTTACATAGCGTAGCAATATAGCGTCTAGGCCCTCTATATAATATTATTACATAAAGGTAGTAGAGAAACCCCCTATTATTATGTATACTACGTAAATACGGATAAAGACAACATATATATGGATAATATCTATAGATAGGGATAATAATAGTAACATCTATATATATAGGTAGATACAAAGTTTCCCCCCTTCCGAGTATTGTTTAATCGTAGTACTAATAATACCTACTACGTCCTTCTTTTACTATCGTTACGGTCGGCTATATCTACCGTTTGTATTATATGAGGACGGGAAAGTACTATATATACGTATTATATTCTATAGCTACTTAGCCTACGTAATTATCTTTCTAAAATCGGTAATTAGAGGTCGGACTAGATATCTACCTTATAAAGATAGCGATGCTAAGCCTAAATGCTGATAATTTAGAGACTTATACTATGTTTTTAGGCTCTAGCGTTACGACTAAGCTTTCTACTACCTCTAGTACCTAAAGCTCTACGACTTGAATGCGGGGGTCTATGTACGGCCGGCATAAGCGTTACTACCGTAGGTTAGCAACTTGTCTTCTTTTATTCACCTCGTTTGCCACTGCGTTTGTCGCTGCATAGAAGATTTAGAGGACTTCCTATAGGATATTTAAGATACTAGTACCGTAATCTTTATAGCCTTTTCCTGTATTACCTATTATGCCGTAGCTAGATATATTAATCTCTACGCGTACTATCGTAGTATATAGATGCCTCGCTCTTTAGAATAAGGCCCCCTACGTAGGCTATAAATATAGATAAGTAACTAGGATACCGAAAGACGGTACCTTTTCTGCCTAGAGAGAGAGACGACTAGGGTCTACTAATAACTAGAAAAACAGGGCTTAAGGTAGTCGCCCGTTAGCGAATATAGGAAGGACTACTAGACTAGCTCTCCCTAGCGGTCTACGAGATAGAGAAGAGCGACGAACCCCTAGTAGTAGACTAGGGGACCTACTAAGACGAAGGATTTCGAGTTTCATCTATAATAGTCTATATAGAATTAAGAACGGGGACTAGGGCGTAATAACCCGCTAGAGATATAGGGTAATAGGGGCTTTTAGGCCGAGGGCTATTCTCCCCTAAGTAGTATATAGAGGAAGTACTATATACTTATATAGCAAGGTAGGATAGCTTCAGCAAGAATTAAATAATACATATCTATAGACTTTATAGTGTCGATGCTAGCCTTATTTATAGACTCTATCGATAGATTATACGTCCTTCTATAGATGTTATTACTATATGTAGATATTATTCAGATAGAGACTATATATGTTATCGCTATCTATAGATGTCATCGCTATCTATAGATGTCATCTCTATCTATAGATGTCATCTCTATCTATAGATGTCATCGCTATCTATATATCTTATCGCTATCTATAGATCTTATCGCTATCTATAATGCGGGGGTCTATGTACGGCCGGCATAAGCTGTTTCTCCGTACACTAACCCTTCTTCCTTCCTTCACTTACCTACGGTGCTACAACCGCGGCACGGATAGTACGATATTAACACTACTCGTAGTTACTACTACGAGGAGTAGACAACAGTTCTTATATAGCACTATCGACTTAGTATCGTGTCGGTGCAATAGTTAGCAGATAAAGAGGCACTAGTAGGGGTTTAATAGGGGGTAGAGCTACACCTTCGTCGCAAACGCTCGTACGCGAAGATAGTAACTTTTCTTCTTCTAATAACATATAAAACATATAAGACTTAGAAGACGAAGAAAACATAAACATTAATAACATAATCAACGGCTAACTAGGCCCTTTAAACTAGAGATAGGTAGCGGCTCTAAACGTACCGTAGTAACTATAGTAGTTTAACGGACGCCCTCTACTAGGCGTACTACCGTAGAATGCCTCTATAGAAGTATAGGCGCAATACCTAAACACGTTTAACGTAATAGTTAACTAGTAGCCGTAACAACTACCTACCTAATAACTATTTCCGTATGTAATGCCGCTTTCTACGCTAACTTCATTATAACTAGAAGGTAAGTAATAAGTCCTACTTTATGAATCGATCGTAGGAGAGAATAAGGCCTTTATTCGGTCTATCGTACTATCTTTAATTAATAATAAGTACCTTAATATAAGATAAAACCTAACGTTCAACCCCCTTAACCTTATAAAATTAGTACCTAACGACCCGTATAGATTAGTATTATAAGAAAGATCTACGTATAGTATCTATAACGTCTTAGAAGGGAAGATAATTACCTATAAGGTACTACTAGAGCAAGTGCCGTACGATTTAATTATAACGTTATTTAGAGTCTTTAGCATCTTCTAAGTAATTTTAATTACGCTTTATAGTAATAATCTTATATCGGGCGGACCTATTAAACTTCTCTAGCGTACGATAGCCTTTATGCACCGTATGTAGATACTATACTAAACCTACGATTAGGACCGTTGCATAAGGGAAGTTGTACTTATTACGTTAATAAAGGCGATAAACGATAACTATCTTACTTCTTCCTACGAAATGCCGGAAGAAGCTCTACTTAAAATAATACTAAACGTAACATACGATAGTATTTACTAGAATAAAGAGCGCTAGCGGTTCAACGACCGCTTAGTAAGCTAACAACGACAACAACTACTAGTAACGCTAGAAAAACGGCGTTTAAATAGTTCCATAGTATTACCATTATTATCGTTAACCACCTTTGCCTTAGCATTAACTACGCCGTCTAACATCCCGAAATAGGCGGATTAAATAGAGTAATAACGTTAACAATTTAGAAATAAGTATGCTAAGTAGTATTATAGATAGTAGAACCACGATAAGCTAGACTACCCTACATGTTTCCGAATGCATATATACCCGAAGTGTAAATAAGACCCGAAAAAGGATACCGTATATAGAACTATCGACTTAAGTTGTCTAAGATTTAACGAGCTAGAGCCGGAAGACCTTTAGTACTAACTCGATAAACCGAGTCGATTATAGTCGCCTTTACTAAACGACCCTAATAAAAGTAATTAACACGGGAACGACGAGGTAATAAGGTACTAACGGCTAAATACTACGCTCCTTTATAACGTTTATTCTTCGAAAATTCCCCTTCCCCCTAACTCGACGCCTTTACGGGCAGCGGCATAGCAATAAGCCCTTCGCGAATACCCCGGACACCTATTACATGTCTTATGTTATGTAATAAAATTTAGAGCGGACATTAGCATATAAAATAGTAGGCATCGGTTTAACACTAAAAATGCTAAGGAGCGTAGGGCTACCTATTTCAACTATAGATTAGTAACCCTTAACCCTATAGAGATAATAAGGCAACTCTCGGTAGAGCTCGAAGCCGGGCGTATTACTAAACTTTCGTAAGAAGACGCTTATTAGGTACTTAGTTACGAGCTATACGGTTACGAGCCTAGGGTATAGGTTATGCTTTTACTATAAGGCCTAGTACTAAAGTACGACGGTAGCTTCCGTCGTATTTACGATTTATCGTACCTAGAAGGATTGTTAATTAACGACGCAATACCGCGAGAATACGGAACTATTACGTACGATATATTCGACGACATTGTTAATAGCATTATCGCTATATGGCCGAATTGCACGATAATTTAAAGAGATGTAAAAGCCGTATTTAGGATAGTGCTAGTCGTAATAACATAGCGACGGCTACTAGGGCTATATTAGTAGGGTTTAGTCTATCACGAAAACGCACTGCCTTTTAGACTCCGTACCGCACTATACCTATTTAACCTCTTCGTAGAGGGACTCTACTAGATACTTCATCGTTATTTAATCGTAATAGGCCTCTAAAAAGTGGCTATGTACTACTACCTCGACGACTTTATATTCATCGTACCACCTTAAATTTAGAGAGCCTCTACTATCCGCACCGCGTAGACCATAATTACTACTTTTCTCGGCGTACTACGTAATAATAAGAAAGACGCTAAAGGAACAATAATCGAAGTACTCGGCATCGAAGTTAACATAACATCTATAGTCGCAAAGTTATTATAGGAGAAAATAGTTAGACTATTATAAGAGTTAGCATCGATACTTAAGAAAGGCTATATAGACCTAGACACCGTATAAACGTTAGTAGGTTACTTATTATAGGTAGTAAAGGTCGTTAACGTTAGACGAGGGTTCAATATATTAATCTTCTCGTTCATTATAGCCTTTAACGACCGGAAATAGATACTACGCCGTATATATAGCGACCTCCGTAGCGATTTATAATGGTAGTAGTTAGCATTATAACTTTCTATAGGTATACGCCTACTAGATATAACCTAACTACTAGTAATTCAGTTATTTATAGACGCCTCTAATATCGGCGTTACTACGTTCTAGTACTATAGGGACGATAGCGACTAGTCGAACAATATTAATAAGATAGTAGGGACTCTCGCGAGGAAACGAAGCGACAACGACTATATTAATACCGCGGAGGTAGCCGCCGTACTAGAAGCCATTAAAAAATAGGGCTATTAATAGCGCTATTAACGGTTGTAAATCTATATAGATAGCTCGACCGCCTATAATAGATTATTACATTAACGCCTTCGAGCCGAAGCGAATAGAATACTACGGGAACTACTACTAACTACGGTAGACCTAGAGATATTAATCTAACTAATATAGCTTTTATTAGAAGATAATAGCCTAGTAGACGCGCTCTTACGTTTTTAACTAACATTATCGATAAGGGCTAACGACTCATAGTAGACGATAACCTACTAGACGAGTTCTCCTATTATTACGCTATACCCGGACTAGCTTACATTATGTAGCGAGGGCTTAAGAAGACGACACGAAGCGCGTATAGTACTATAATTAACTAATATACTACCCTCTACGCGAGGAGCGGAGAATAGCTATAGCTAGTACGATACGACATGCTAATAGTATTTATCGAATATAAGACCCTCGGACTAAGCGCTATTATAGGCGAAAGTCTAAACATATACCTAAATGCGATACGGTCCTATTATGTCGACTATTATTTTCCGACTCGGGTTTTCGATGAACCCTCTATTAAACGATACATCTAGGGCTTAATAAACATTAACCTAATAATACGGAAAGATCGACAACCTATTATACCGGCGATAATAGAAGCGATACTATATAACCCTCTAAAAATAAAGGACGAGCTTAACTTTAACGTAGTAATAATACTTGCTTTCGGTAGATTATTTAGACTTAGAGAACTCACATATAAGGCGAAGGAGAATACTAATAGCCCGGTTTAGCTAATAGAGTATATAACGAGAGCCGACGTTATATTGGATGAAGAACGTTAACAAATTATCGTCCGCTTAAAGCGGTCGAAGACGGATACGATGAACTATAGAGTCGATATTCACGTAGTAGTAACATATATACTAATCTACCCGTTCTACTATATAAGCAACCTATTTATTTACTAACCGAGACACCTAATAGTACTATTATTCGTACCTATCCTTAACGAGCGACGGACTATTAGGGTTTCTAAAGAGTAAGATAATAACATAGATGCAAGATAGATTATAAGAGCGTAGCTTTAGTACAATAGGAGTAACGGGTTATTTACTGCGATAAGGAGGGGCGTAATAGGCGAGGAATAACGGCTATTTAGAGGACGAGATAATGTTACTAGGCCGGTAGAAGTCGTCGGCGTATAAGCGCTACGTTAAGTTAACGGTAGACACGATATTAGGTCTCTCGAGGAAGGCATAAGTATTAAGCGGAGTCGTCGTTTAAAGCACTTTCTACTAAAAGGGCGCTAACAAAAGTGCTTAACGCGATAACGATAAGGTACTAAGGTATTAGCCCGGGTTTAGCGCGAGTTTAGGCTGCTGTTTAGGCCCTTGCCTATAACTTACTATTACATGTAGGTAGCCTAGACACATACTTACTTAACTATCTCGTGTCTTGTGAAAGCATAGTGGACTACATAGATGCGGGGGTCTATGCACGGCCGGCATAAGCTATTTCTCCGTACACTAACCCTTCTTCCTTCCTTCACTTACCTACGGTGCTATAACCGCGGCACCCGCCCTCCCGCCCGCGTTGTTTTATTGTTTGTAGTTTAGTAGCGTATAAATGTAGCGACCGGGCCCTTACCTATGACTTACTATTACATGCAGGCAGCCTGGACACATACTTACTCAACTATCTCGTGTCTTGTGAAAGCATGGTGGACTGCATAGAATACTATTAGTATTATCGCTATCCACAGATATTATCCCTATCTCTCTGTATTATCTTTATCTATAGATATGAGTCCTATTTATAGATATTACGTCTATCCTTTACCCCTATCTATATCTAGTCTCTTCCCCGAGCCCTAGCATATACGAGATCGTCTGTTCCATACAAAATCGCGAGCACCTCCGACCGGGTAACTATGCCTACCGCTAGAGATAGAGCTAAATATTATTAGTAAGACAATGGTATAGCCAAAATGGAGGTATTATTAGTTATATAGGCAAGTATAAGCGCTCTATCTACTCATTGCTAAGTAGGTTGCGACCTAAAGCCTTATAGCTACGAGATGGCATGAATGCTAGCTTACACTAATCCTTTTACTACTAAACAGCCTACTATATATGATACTATTACTACTAACTAGCCTACTACATGTAATACTATTACTATGTAAACTAATAGTGCCATTGCTATAGCATATTCTAATAAAGCGGCACTATTACCTACCGTGCTAGCTATGTAAACGACTACTACTACTACTACTACTACTACTACTACTACTACTACTACTACTACTACTACTACTACTACTACTACTACTACTACTACTACTACTACTACTACTACTACTACTACTACTACTACTACTACTACTACTACTACTACTACTACTACTACTACTACTACTACTACTACTACTACTACTATTGTCGCTACTACTACTAAGTAGTAGCCTAATGTCGCTATCGTAGTTACTTTTATCGCTGTTACTTAATTAACACTACCTACTAACGGTCTTATACGCTGTTCTTCTACTTATAGACGTAGAGCCTCGCGTGCACGCATATCCTTAAGCTTACGGCGGAGGGGATCTATTTCGAAGGAGGCTCCGGTGCTACTAGAAGCGAAGACTTAGGCTTAACGCGTAGATTATAGTACTCGAAGCCGCTTAGATAGTAGGAAGAGCTATAGGCGCGGTTTACCTTCTAGTAGGGGTACTACTAAGTACGGTATTAGCTCTTAACGCATTTATAGTACTAGATAGTCGTTCTTAGTTGAGTAAGCGATACGCTAGGTTCTAGTATAAAGTTAGTCGTTCTTACTATCGCTATCTTCTAGTTCTTAGTAACGGCTATAGTATTTAAGTCGTCTTATTCTCGAGCTATTATAGCACGCTTTATACTATAAAGAGTTACGCTACTAGTCTCCCCGATAATAAAGAAAGCGGAACAGCCCGTACCTAATCCTCTATTTAGAGGAGGTTTATTTTGATTATAACAATACACCTATAGCCTTATACAACTACCTAGACATACCCTATAAGTTAAAGATTCGAGGAATATACGAATAGCATTCTTAGTACACGCGTAATAGCCTATCTAAGACCCCTACCTAGCGCAAACTAGGTAACTATTTTGAAAGAGGAGTTAGGTCTAGAAACCGGGCTTTAAAGGGAGGTAGAGATAGAAGGACTTTAGACAAAGAAATAAGAGGCTTTAAGCCTATCTTCGATGAGGATAAGAAGGATTAATTTAAAGAGCTAATTAAGGATAATGGATATGAAGGGCATAATATTAAATTGGATAGTCTAAGGTATGAGATAGAGATCCCTTATTCTATCTTAGATAGGACTATAATAAGGGCTCTTAAGGATAGGGGCATAGGGTTCTACATTACTATAACTAAGGAAGAGATATCTAAAGCCCTTACTTCCTATAGGGTTGAATTCTATAAGGATAAGATAAGGGATGAGGAAGAAGACTAGTCTAAACTAAAGAAGACTCGCTTCTTAGATGAGATTCACTATGGTTATAGCTATAGAGAGAATAAATATACTATTCTAAGGAAGAGAGGGAGGTTCTATAGGTATAAGAAGGATATAAGAAGGTAGAAAGAACTACATAATAGGGTCTATAAGAAGGATAAAGATAATAATAATCTAGATAGAGATAATAATAAAGGCAAGATTGTCCATAGATAGTATTCCTATAGCTACAACTTTAAGAGTCCCTTCTACTTCTACATAGTACCTTCGAATAATAATAGTAAGATAACTACTTTAGTCTATATTAAAGAGGTACTTAACAACATCGTCCTTAGTTAGATCTAAGAAGGGGAAGACTTTATCCTTTAAGAAGATAGAGACTCTATACACACTTCTTAAGCTATAAAGGCATATAAGGAAAAGATTAGCCTATAGTACTACTTCACACCCGGAGCTTTACCTAATTTAACTACATAAGAGACTATTACTTTAATGTTTAAAACAGAGCTAAGAAAGTAGATGAGAAGGATAAAGCAAGAGTATAAGGATGTAGCCCTCTATGCATAGGCTTAGATTAGCTAGGAGAAGATCAACAATGTTATTATAAAGATGCTAACTAGATATAAGAAGTATATAGAGTTAGAAGGCTAAATAATAAGCTTCTAAATAGGTTGCGTTATGTTGTGTTATATTAGAAAGTATTAGTGCGGGCTATTCCGCTTTCTTTATTACCCGGG
This sequence comes from Pseudocercospora eumusae, assembly GCA_001578235.1. Lineage (NCBI taxonomy): Eukaryota > Fungi > Ascomycota > Dothideomycetes > Mycosphaerellales > Mycosphaerellaceae > Pseudocercospora > Pseudocercospora eumusae. Next base: position 32,946 of record LFZN01000501.1, read on the forward strand.
AGCTAGTTATAGGCTTTCGGTAGCTAAAGATAATCTCGAGCTCTCGTAGACGGAGCATTCTACGGACGATAAGCTAGTAGGTATAGAAATAGCTCGGAAGTAGTATAGCACGGCTTCTCCCTATCTTAACAAGCTTTATAATGTCGTAAAGGTACGGATAACTATAGGTCTTACTAAGGTAATCGTTATAGCGGCATTACGGATAGCTACACGAGAACGCCGAGTACTTAATATCGTTGCTATCCTCGTAAGTTATAGTTCTAAGAAGCGTAATAGCTCCTATAGAAAGAGCCTTTACTTCTAGTAAGTAATAGTCGCTTATAATGCGAGAGATACTCGCCTACAAAGGTCCGATTAGTACCTTATTATACCGCTTAAGATTCTCGGTAAGGGTAACTCGCCGTCGATAGTAGCCTTCTACCTACTAATTTAGTAGGTTCTCGAAGAGGGTAAATATATCGTAGCGGGTAGTATAGTTAAGCTAACCCTTAGTACGCTCGCGACGTCGCCTTCGTACTAAAGAATAGTACCTCGTTAGTCTAGTAGTCGACAATACTACGTTTAAACCGCTACTAATTCGTATATAGATAGACCTTAAATATAGGATATATGTTGTCGAGCTTCTATACGTTATTATTAAACTCGTCCTCGGTTAAACTATAAATAGTATAAGTAAATAGCTATAGAAACTTAGTAATTGCTAAACTATTAGTCTAGTAGCTATTAGCTTTAATCTACCCGAAGTTACCTCGTTCTTTACGGACTCGAGCTAATATGTCTTATTGTAGGTACTACTCGTCGTATATATACTTAGCCTCTAGAATAACCTAACTAATAGCTTATATAAGAGACTCCTTACGATTAGTCGCTATAATAATAGGTATAGTATAGCCGGCTTGTTCGAGGCCCTTTCGTATGCCCTCTAGTAACCGAACGAAGTCGGCTTTCTTAGGCTTCGGCTTTATAAGGCTAACACCGAGCTTAATAGTATCGTTTATAGGACCTACGGCGATAATATCTAAGAGCTCGAGGTTATAGATATTAGTAGAGTACGTAGTATCGATAACTAGCGTCTATAGTATATTCTTATAGGCCTCGATCGACTTAGGGTAGAGCGCGACTATTAATCGAATTAAGCCGTTCTAACGGTTAGTATAAATCTTATAGAAGATACCGTTCTTACCTAGTAAGTTAACTATTCGTTCTACCTAATTAAGCTTACGGCGTATATTACTATTACGAGCCTAAGTTATATTATATAGATCCTATAGTTTAAGAATAATACTACGGCCGCGGAAGTAGGCTATAATCTTTAACGTTAGAAGCCGAGCGTGTTATAGGCGCTCTAACTCGTCGAGATATTAGGCCGTCCTTAAGCGAGTTATATACGTAGTAAGGGCAACGACGTCGTCTTTCTTAGAGTTATAGTAGTAGTAACTTTCCTTACTCGAATGCCGGATCTACTACTAATTATTAGGTTAGCTACGGTTAGTAGTAAGGGCGTAGAAGTAGAACTAATAACCTATCTTCTTCGAGCGCGACTTCTACTTTATCGACCCTTCGTAGTCCTTCTAAGTACGCTTATCTAGCTATCCGAAGTACCTATAGACCTACCGATAGCGATATTTAATAACGTTCTTATTCTTCTACGGCTTATACTCCTTAAACTTATACCCTCTTGTCTTACCGAAGTTATAGACATAGGCCTCTAGCGCCTAATAAGACGGAAACTTAGTCGAGAATAGGTATTTCTAAGGGCGCGGTAATACTAATCTATATCTAGGTAATACTACTCGATCGCGCGATAGTAATAGCGACATGCTACGGCCTCGCGGTAGCTCTTAAATACGCCTCTCCGAGACGAATTCGACTTCTTCCTACGATATAATATCTACCTCCATCTCTATCTCCGCCGCGGCGGCGGCGGCGATAACATTATCATCTAGCCCTAGAAAGACGTCGATATAAGCCTTATGTAATAGAGATTTAGCTATTTTAAAAGGTATAGCGGTAAGCTATAAGAGAGGGTTAAAATACGATAATTAGGTACTAAAAGACGCGACTTCCTATCGGTAACGGTCTTTATACCCATTAATACTACTAACTAAGAACGGAAAGAGGCCGTATTAGGCGGAAACAGTACGTAATTAAAGCGATATTAACATAGGCGCGATTTTACATTAGTTCTAGTTACGGGTTATACTAGGGCTCGGGTAGGTAGCTAGGGCTCGGTGAAGAGACTAAGCTATCTATAGAATTAACCTCCGTCTATAGATACCTTAGTATCGTCCGTAGATATATATAGCTATAACGCTACCCCTCTTCCGAGTCCAATACTTATCTATATACTCTGTTCTAAGTTAACTAGAGACCTATATCGTAACTAATAACTACAATGTTCTTCCTCTACTACTATTACTATCGACTATATTATGCTATACTATCTCTATACCATACTATAAATACCTTTACTCGTCCTATTATAACCCGGAACAAAGCTAAACCGCTACGCGCTAATTACCGATACCTATATAGACCTACCTATAATACTACTACTTAATATATAGGAGATATACTAGTATATAGATAACTAAATTTACGATAAAGTACTATAGTGTAGGCTTGAACCTATAAAGGAATCTAAGGACCTAGTTCGGTTTAACCTACGGTTCGAAGGGTAGGTAGATCTACTATCGTAGATAATACCTATACTACGCTAGGCACTATCGGACTAGCTATATCGTATAGATGTCGTTTCTAGGCTTTAGAATGCATTCTATATAGAGATATTACTTCTCTATATAACTACCCCTAGTATAGTAATCGTTATTATCGCTAAAAAGATCTAGCCTAATAGCGGTAGCGACGACGAGGACGGAAGTAGCGAATAAGAAAGGGGGAGAGGACGAATAGAAAAAAA
>LFZN01000502.1:0-11520 GCA_001578235.1 Pseudocercospora eumusae
GCGCGCCTAGAGGATAGGGGACTCGTCGAACGATCCTTCCGTAGTTTATTAAGGTATAGGAGAACGGTAATCTAGAAGTACCTAAGTCTAGTACTTTTAATAATCTACGAGCCGCTTACGTAGACATAGTACCTAGGCCGAACTCTCTATCGGGATACCCTAACTACTATAGTACTATACCGTATAAGTTCCCGGCGGCTATAATACTAGACATCTAGAATCTAATCTCTCGCGCTTTAGTTAGTCGACTAAGGTAGGACGATCCTATTATAGCTAATAAAGTTAAGAAGGTACTAGTAATAACTAAGGATTAGTAGAAGGTATACTTAAAGGAGTAGCGTAAGGTAGCCGCCCTAGAATTCGAGCGAAAATTCATTATAGTTAGAGACCTCGAAAAGGAATTCTTTAGATAGAAGTATAGCTTCTTCGCGAACGGAGGTAACGCTAACAATTATCCTCCGCTAAATGTGCTTAATAGGGAGCCGGATATGTACGAGGATAGAGGGATAGTAGAAGAAGAATTAGAGTAGGGAGTTACCCCCCGGGGGGGTAGCTAGTATTTATAGAGATAAGAATAAAAAATTAATTAGGAAAGCGGGCATAGTAGAGGGGAAGATTACGGATTTTATTAATATTTAATTTAGGCGTACTAATTATAAAAGCGGATATAGCTACGGGATCTTAGAAGGAGGTATTTAATATAAGCTATAGCATAAAAAGTCGTGCTCCGACTTTTAAGTAAGGGAGGGTTATTAGCTAGTAGCCGAGGCATTTTTTAGCTTTCGGCTAGCTAGTAACTTAAATATGCAACATAACATCTACTAGACGAGAAAGATTGTTTTTCATAACTTAGAATAGTTGTTTATAGCATTATGAACCTACCTACGACGAGAACGATACGGTCCTTTCTTCTACTAAGCCTACTACGTACCCGCTAGGTATGCAAGACACGAATTTCCTTCGTCTTCTACCTACCGAGTATAGTAGAGTACCTAATCGAATTACTCTACTACTACCTTATTCCGCATAATACCCGCTCTAGTGTTTGTGTGGTTTCGAGGCAATACTATCTATTCCTCTATCTCCTAGGCTAGTATATATTATTCGAGATATCCCTCCCTAACGATCTATTTTATAATTCTTCTAATATCTTCTTTATTTATAATAATCTTATCGTATTCCCTCTCTTTTATCTAGTATCTCTACTCGCTCCTCCCTTTCCTTTATTATTTATATACTAGTAGTATATATTTAGGGTTTTAAGACGGGTAGCTATATAGGTAAGCTTTATTTTCTATCCCTAAGACTCTTCTCTAGTATAGGTAGGCTCTAAGTCCGATATGCTCGGAGCGTAGTTATATCGCTATACTTACCTCTACCCTTTTTAGGTCTCTATAGATTCGGTTATTATTACTCCCGGATATTATTAATACTTTCGGTATTCTATTTCTCCTTAGTATTTCTCCCTATTCTTCTTCCTAGAGTATTCTCGCTATCTCCTCCGCTATACTTTACCCTTTTCTTCTCTCCCTCTTCTCTATAGCTTAAAATACTTTATATAGGGTCTCTATTCCTCGGGCTAGGTCTACTTCCTTTTATACCTTTCTCTCGGGTCTAAGAACCCTTCTCCTTCTCGCCGGTACTTAGTTACGGATCTTCCCGAGCGCTTCCTTAATAATTTCTTAAGCCGGGTATAGGGTCGTCTTAATAGCGTATTAGTACCTTATTCCTTTTAGGTATTAGTATATTAGTAGCGATCCTATCTCTATTTCTAATACCCTAGTCGGAGTAGATTTATATGCTCCTATAACTCTTCTTAGGTATTAGGCTTAGACTCTATTAATCGGTTCTATAACCCTCTTCGGGGTCTTATCTTATACTACCTAAACTTAGGCCCCGTATAGTATAGCCGGCTTTATAATTACTTTATATATAGTCTTCGCTTTATCGAATATTACTCCCTATATTAATGCTATTAGTCTTTCGATAGATTACCTATTCGCGTTAGCTCTTATCTATACTTTCTTAACCTATAGGCCCTAGCTTAGTTTCGGGTCTAGCTATATTCCTAGGACTCGTAATTTTAAGGTAGGTTTAGTAAGGTATCCCTAGATTATAATCGGCGCTTTTATATTATGTTTAGTCTTCGCTTTACTAAAGTAGATTAGTTAGTACTTCTCCGGCGCGAATTTAGCTCTTTATTTCCGTACCTATATTTTATACTCCTTATATTACGTTTCTAGGATTCTATAGTTCTCTTCTATAGAGTCTAACTATACTAGGATGTTAGTATCGTCGATAAATCCTAATGCTAATGTCTTATCCGATTTAAGCTTCGGTAGGAGATCCGCGACGAATATAAGGAAGAGTATCGGTAAGAGGGTTAATCCTTAGGGTATTCCTATATCTATCTAGATAGGGGCTAACTTATATCTCCCTAGGAGTAGTTAGGTCGTCCTCTCTTTTAGGAACGACTAGGTAAATTTAACTATCTATGTTAGTATTCTCTTTTACCTTAGGATATATATTAGTCTCTCGTATAAGACGTTATCGAATACTCCCGAGATATCGAGTAAGAGGAGTAACGCTACTTTATTTTTTCTATAGTACTATATATACTTAATCTATTCCGTAATAAGCTCTACCGCTATAAGGGTAGATCTCTTTACCCTCCCTCCTATTTACTCCTCCGGTAGGACTTTATATTCTTCTACGAACTCTATAAGCCTTCTTACTACTATTTTTTCTAGGAGCTTACCTATTATATTTAGAAGTATAATTAGTCGGTATAACTTAAGTTAGGAGTAGTCCTCTTTCTATAGCTTCTTAAGTACGATAGTAAGGGATTCCTTAAACCGTTTTAGGTAGTACCCTTATTCTATATAGGCCGTAAAGATATTAGCTATAGCCGGGGCTAGCGTCTTTTTATATACTTTAAGTATAATGTTATATACTCTATCCGGCCTTAGTACTTTTTTACCTAGAAGTTTCGCTATAGTCGCTATAACCTCCTTCGTATCCGTTCCTAGCTTCTATTTAGTTCTATCTATCGGCGGTTCTACTCTTACTCCTCGGATATCCGTTAGATCGGCTTCTACGCGTCCGCCGAAGAAGTATTATCCTAAGGCTCCCGCTTTTCCCTCGTTTATAGTATAGGTATTTCCTTACCTATCCTTTATATCGGGGAACTAGGGTAGTTAGTCTCTATCCTAAGTCGGTTACCTCGCCTATTTCGCTATCCTCTATATATCTTTAGGTTCTTTTATAAGTATTTCGATCGTAGATCTCTATTCCTATACTTTATCCCTCTTAATCTATTTCTTCTTTTCCTAAGTAGCTCTTTAGTAGGCGTCCTAATCCTCTTAGGACTACGTAGTAGTCTACTTCCTCCTTACCTTCTTTACTTCCTTTACTTTCTCTATATATTCCTCCGTCTAGTATAGTTATTAGTATTTAGACGGTCTACTCGAGGGTATTATAGCTTCTATAGCGTCTTATATAGCCCGGATTAGTTACTCTACCGCTCTCTCGATATCGTCCCGGCTCTTAATGTCTCTAGCCGCTATCTCCTAGGCCCTTAGCTCTAGTATCCGGTTAGCCTCTTCCTAGTTAGCCCTCTTCTAGTTAGGCTTAGCTTCGAGTTCCTATTCCTAGGTAGCATATAGGTCGAGTTTAGTCTATATCGGTAGGTAGTCTAACGAGGATTCTATATCTATATTTACTATATATTTTCTAACCCTTTCCCTAATTACTCGGGTTACGAAGTAGAGGTCGATTATACTTTTACTTAATCTCGCCTCCTACGTAGTTAGTCCCTTTAGGGTTACTATCTCTATTCCTTCCCTTTCTATTATATCGATTAGTCTTCCCGCTAGGAAGTAGTATGCCGGTATAAAGTCGGATCCCTAGAGTAGGTAGTAGAGGTTAAAGTCTCCTACGATTATCTACTATCGATCGTTCTATATTATAGTTAGGATCCTTACTAGGGTATAGAGTTAGGTACTACTTCTTAATTCCGGCGGTAGGTTATAGATATAATAGATCTTTATTAGGCCTTAGGCGGTATATATCCTTATCGTAGTCGAGTCTCCGTCCTCTTAGTCTACGGGTTCCTATAAATCTATAGAGATCTCCTTACTAATGTAGATATAGGTTCTTAGCGTTCTTATCTTATATATAATTATATAGTATCGTAGATCCTTTACCGTTATAGGTTTCGAGGAGTATAGGTTTAGCTATAGTTCCTAGCTCGCTATAACGTAGTAGTATTTCGGTTAGAGGGCTTAGAGGAAGCTCCTCTATACTTTATCTTTACTCTTATTAACGTTATACTTCATAATCGTTAATATCGTCGTATTATTTATTAGGATTAGTCTATCTAGTCCTATTAGTTTTCCCCTTAACTAAGGATCTCCTCCTAGGGGGTATCCTTATTTATTTAAGGTACTATCTAGTTAAGTTTCCTTTAGTTAGGGTCTCTCCCTACCTAGTCGATATGTCGCGGTCTTCCTATTTAGGGGTAGTTCCTTACGGTAGGGGGGGTAGTCTCCTCCTCCCTTTATCTCTTATTCGGGTTATATATTCTTTATCGGTTTAGCTCGTCCTATTCGGGGGTATAGTACCTCTACGGCGAGGTCGTTCTAGCCTCCCTCGCTCTCTCTTAGGCTCTAATTCTTACTAGGTATTCCTTAGTCTAAGAGGGGTACTTTCTTCCGTAGTTTACGTACCTCGCGTTTTCTTTCGGTTCTATATACTCCTTTACTTAGTATCCTTATACGTAGTAGGAGTACGTATTTATAGTCTTTAGGTACCTTACTACTAGGTGTCCGTATTACTAGTACTTATAGTACTATAGGATCCTATAGGTATTTATATAGATTTCCGTATCTATCCTTTTATAGTCCTAGAAGAGTCCCCTTTCTAGGAGTATATTAGCCTATTCTATACTCCCTACCTATACGATAAGTAATAACTTCGTCTTCTTATCTTCGATCTTTCTTTTAACCTATACTACCTTAGTAATTTAGATCCCTAGGCATATATATTAGTTTTCCTTCTAAAGCTAGGTAATATTATCTTATATTTTAAATATTCTAGTTATACCGTAGGCTATAACTATAAACTACTAGCGCGAGACCTTTACCGTCTTTCTAATCTTCGTTATCTACTCCTTCTAAGTTTTAAGCTTCTTTATATCTCCTTCCGCTACCGTATAGAGCTTAACTATTCCGCGTCTATCTTTCTTTACCCCTATAATCTCTTTTATCCCTATCTTTTAGACGATTTCTTTCCCTATTATCTTATCGAGGTCCTCTTATTCTTAGGGGTTTATAATGTAGACCTTAGTAGCTATCTTCTTCTCCTTTAGACTAGCTACCTTCGCCTATATATCTTAGTTAGTTCTCGGGGCTAGAAGAGCCCCCTTCTATACCTTTACCGTAGCTATTCCTACTACCTTATCGACTATTATCCCTATATCGTTCTTTAGTACTTTTAGCCCTCCTAAGAGTTCTACTATTATTATCTTTAGCGCTGTTTCTAGAACCTCCCTATCGGCCGCTATCGCTATCTCCTACGCCCTCTTATACGTTTCCCTCTACTCGCTTCCTTCGCCCGGGGGCCTCGTCGTCGTCGCCGTCGTCGTCGCTATCGCTCCCGCTTTTCGCTACTAGATATACGGCGAGGTTCTCCCGTCTAGTAACGATTTCTTTAAGAACTATCTAGAGTAGGTTTATCCTAAGGACGATAAGGGTATACGAACGAACATACTACTTAAGTCGGTAGAGGGAAACGCCTAGAGCCGGAAGTGAATCTAGTTACTTCTAGCTTAACCCTATATCTACCGGAAATACTAGAATACTTAACGATATTAGGTACCTTCGATAGCTTAAAGTCGCCGGGATACTTACTACCGGACGAGTACCCTACTAGTACCGTTCCCCTACGTCTACCGGAAGCGCTAGAGCGCCTAATTCCGGACGAGAAGCCTAATACCTTAAGTCTATTATTTAATATCGCTATACCGGACCTACCCGCTCCCCCTAACGCCGTAGCTTACGCCTATCTAGTATCGAAAACGATGGAAGCATCTATTACGGAATCCTTAGAGCTAATACTAGAGATAACGAAGATATTCGATAAGTAATCCTCCCCTCTAAGAAGCTCCTAGGAGCTACCTACCTCGCCGCGAACTCTAGTTCCTCCCTAGTAGTAGCTTACTCTAAAAATAACGAGTAATAGAGAACCGGCCGCGCCCTTAGCGATAAATTCTAGTAAACTAGCTCCTCTAATGTCGAAGCCCTCCGCGAATACTCGTACCGAGAAATTAGGCCTATTAGGAAAGAATAGAGATCGAGGCATTAATAGCCTAGAACTCTAGGTCCATTATTTTAGGGAGGAGAAACGCTCTTCTCCTCCTACCTCTATAGCGTATCTAATAGACCTAAGGCTACCTATTATCTAGAGTACGGCCCGCCTCCCGCTAGGCGATCCGGCTTACGCCTTTAGGTACTTCGATATTATCGAGGCTAACTATGCCCTTACTCCCGATAGAGAGTTTAAGCGTATTTACCTCGATACTAGTAATAAGGTATTAATAATAGACTAAGGGTAGCTACTCGAGTAACTAGGATAAGATAATATTTAGTACTTACTAGAACTACTTAACTTCCGTAGTTTAGCTAGTAATACTTAGTACGAGTTAGTACTAGAAATAGATTAATCTACCGATATACTTTCTAGTCTTTACGTACGATTCCTATAAGCTAGCGTTAGCTTACCTCGAGTAGCCCGTACGAGTAATACCGAATCTTCTAAATAATATACTCTTAGGAATAGATGTTATAATACCCGCCGGTTTCTATATCTACGCCGGGGTAGGCTATGTTATAATAACTAAAAATAACTACGCCCTAATGCCGATCGCGTTATCCCTAAAGATAGACCGTATTTTACGTAGTATCTTTAAGTCTACCGATACTATTCGAGTACTATCTCGGTCTACGGTAATAGTCCTAGTAAAGGTAAAGAACCGCGAACGCCTACGCGCGGTAGACATGAACTTCTAGTCTATCCCGGATAAGAACGTTCTCCCGAGAGGTACTATATGCGGATATATCGCCGACGCGAATATACCTATAGTATAAGTTCGTAATCTTAGCTATAGCTAATAGCTTATATTTCTACGCTACCGGCGATTAGGAGAAATGTAGTAGCTCTAGATCGACGAGGTTCGTTAGATTAATAACTTTAACCTAAACCCTACGTATATAGAAGCTAAGCTAGCTAAGATTCTAACTACTACGAATCCGTAGAAAGAAGAGGTAATGTTTAAATAGCTAAGGCGCTTAGGCGAGGCTATCCTAACGTCTAAGCTAACTACGCCTAGTTAAGATACCCTAGAGGATCTCATAGACCTAGAGTTATAGCCTAAGACTTCTAAGATTACTATCGATATCGGTTCCTTAAGTATTAAAACTTTAGCCGGAGTAACGATCTACGCGGATAAACCCGACTCTTCCGCGGCTCTTAGATTTAGGTCTATCGTCGACCTATTTCTAGATCTTTAGACGGATAGAGGCACTACCGTCGACCTCCTAGAAGAGGATTAGTTAGAGCTACTACTTAAACCTAGCTAGGAGAACGAAAAGTTTAGTAGTAAGGTATACCGGATAGTAGAAACTAATAATGCTAAAGTTAATAAGTAGTTCGATAAAATATATGGGTAGGATAAGATAGTATATAGGAAGAAGCCTTTACCGCTCGCCTAGCCGGTATTCGTAGCCTAGAGAGCTCTCTTTTACCTAGGCGGCGAGGCTTATCGTAAGCCTCGAGTAGTTATCGATATTAGATAACTAAAGAGTATCTCCTAAAAAGATACTTACCTCCTACCGCTATAAGATAATATTATCGCTAAATTAAGGAGCTATAAGTATATTACGGTAATAGACGTAAGGTCTATGTTCTACTAGTTTACTATCGTAGTAAAGGACTAATAGAAATTTACGGTTAATACTACTCGTAGCTAGGAGTACCTTAAGGTCGCCGCTATAGGATACTATAATAGCGTCTAGCATATGTAGAGAATCCTAGGTCGAATCCTCCGCGAATTTAGCGATAGCGCGAATAGATATATCAACGACATCGTCCTCGGCTCGGTAGACCTAGAGTCCTACTATAAACTCCTCTACCGGGTTTTCGGAAAGATAAATAGGATAAGGGTTAGTCTCGAACTTACTAAGGCATTTGCCGGCTTTATCTCTATTAACATGCTTAGTAGGGTCGTCGATAGTAAAGGTTTCGCTACCTAGGCGGATCGATTAGCGGTACTAAAGGAGCTATAGCGTCCCGGGAACGTAGAGTAACTTAAATAGTACCTCGGCCTAATTAGATACCTTAGGTCTACTAGTCCATTATTTTTATTAGATATAACGTCTATCTAGTTAAGAAAGCGTAAAGGCAGAAAGGTCTCTATCGCTCGAGAAGCCGCTTTTCTCTTCCTCCTAGTAAACGGCTTTATTTATTAATACCTTAGGCATACATACGTAACTCTTACTACTATCCTCTACCTCCTATAGCGGTCTCGTAATAGCACGCCCCCCCCCCTCGGTAAGAGCCGTCTACGGCTCTATAGCGTAGTAGTATATCGACAAGGCTATGCTTATAATAGGCTATGTAATAATAGCTAAGTAGTTAACGACTAGTCTTAACTTCTTTAGCTTAGTCGGGTTAGCGCGATAGAAGGCGCGTATAGTACGCCTTACGTAGACGACGTCCTCTTTAGCGACCTAGTTAGGCTCATTATATCCGACCTATTATACTAAGTATTCTAGGTATCCTTCTTTATCGAGCCTTACGTCTAAGATGTTATATACTTCGTATTCTTCGTTACTATCTATAGTAATAGGCGGTAGTAGGGGATTAACTTACCTAGGTAGACTATCCTTCGGCGTCGGTATTAGGAGCGACGTATAGAAAACGGGGTAGAGTCCTTTCATAGTTATAGGTAGGTCTAGACGATAGGTATAGGGTAATACTACTTTGCTTATACGGTACGGTCTAGTATTACGGAGGTCTAGCTTATAATAGGGACGGTTAGTAGTAAGCCCTTTTAGGGATAGGAAGACCTTATCGCCTACTTAGTAGGCCGGGGTAGGCCGACGGTAAGCGTTAACGGCTTCTTCTATTCGCGCTTATTAGTACGCAATCTACTCTACGAGGTAGCTTTCTACTTACTATAGGTGTTTAATCTATTCCTATGCGTCGTAATCTAGCGACTTCGTTACGGAGTCCGTTACTAGCTCGATACCTAGTCGTAGTCGGTAGCTATAGTAGGCCTCGAACGGTAAGAGACTAGTAGTTTCCGAAGGGGCGTTATTACTAGCGAACTTAGCGAGTAGAACCTACTAGGCCTAGTTAGACTATTAGTAGTTTACGAAAGCCCGTAGGTATACTTTAGTAACCGAATTTAGCCTTTCGGTTTACCCGTTACTCTCTAGATAGCGAGCCGTAGAGAGGTTGCGTTTAATACTTAGTCTTCGGTAGAGTATAGTCTAGAAATAGGAGGTAAACTATAGTCCTCGGTCGGATACTATGTTATCCGGTAGGCCGTAAAGTTTCTAGACGTATAATAGGTAGGCGTTAACGGTAGCTTCTACTATCGCTTCTTTCTCTATTATTAGTATTAGGTAACGCATCTTACTAAGGCGGTCTATAATAATAAGGATAGAGTCGTAGCCCCTACTAAGAGGGAGCTCTATTATAAAGTCTATACTAATAGATAACTACCGGGCCGTTAGTACCGGTAATAGCTATAATAGTCCTCGTTTTACCTATCGTAATAATTTAGTACGGAGGTAGACGTAGTAGTTAGCTACGTATAAGTCTATGTCGTACCTTATATTAGGCTAGTAGTAGTACTAAGCGACGAGTACGAGTTACTTATTCTAGCCCGGGTAGCCTACTATTACGGTGTCGTAGTATAAGCGAATAATATCTATTCGTGTAGTATTATCGGCTTCGACGGACGGTATATAAAGCCTATCGCGGTACTAGAGTAGGCCGTCTATTATGCGGTACTCGGAGGGTAATATAGGAAGATCCCTAAGTAGTAGGACGTTACCGAGGAGACATTATTCTACTAGTAAGAAAAGCTTATCGTCCTTAGTTACTTCCTTAATCCTTTACGTAACGGCGGCGGTATCGTATAATACCTTAGCGTTTAGCGATAAGGTAGCTATCTATAATACTTCTTCGGCATCTATAGCGTATCGAGCGCTACGATGGTTAGGCCCGGTACTCTCGAGGGCGCGGAAGGTAGCTAGCTATATAGATTCCTAGAGGTTATACGGCTTTAGGGTAGTACGGTACTAGTATTATAACCGTAGGTCGTTAGAACTAGGTATAGGTAAGTTAGCTATTCGTCTCGTAAGGGAGTCCGGTTTAGCTCCCTATTTCCCTAGTCGGTAGGTTATCTAGAAGTTAAATCGGCTTAGGAACTCGCTCTATCTAGTTTAGCGACGGTTTAGCTACTTAGTAGACATGTAGTATTCTAGATTTCGGTAGTCGGTAATAACTCGAATAGGCTCGATCGTTACTTCTAGCTCTAGACGCTAAGTTTCGAAGGCTTAAATAATAGCGAGGAGCTCCTTATCGTAGATCTCGTAGTTATACTCGGCTAGGGTTATCTTATGCGAGTAAAAGGCTACCGGGAGCTATGAGCCTACTTATTTATGCTACTACGATAGTATCCCTATAGCGATATAGTCCGAGGCGTCGGTTTCTACTATTATAGGGAGATTAGGGTTCTAGTACGCTAGGATAGGAGCGCTCGTAAAGGCTTCTTTTAGCATTTAGAAAGCTTCTTAGCACGTATTTATCTAGTACTATAGGGTATCTTTAGAAGTAAGCTTAACTATCGGTCGGGCGATCCTACTAAAGTTACGGATAAAGCGACGGTAGAAGTTAGTAAACCCTAGGAAGGCCTATATATCCTTAACGTTTTAAGGAACCGGCTAGTTTAGTACGGTATTAATCTTCTCGGGATCTATACGTATACCTTAGGTAGATACGATTAGGCCGAGGTATTTAACCGACGTAACTTTAAACTCGGATTTAGAAATATCTACCTAGAGGCCTATATCTAATAAAGCTTATAGTACCTTACGTACGTAGGTACGGTACTCCTTAATCGAGTTTAAGTAGATAAGGATATTATCGAGGTAAGTAGTATAGAAGACGTCGAGGTATTCGCGTAGTATATCGTTTATATATCGTTAGAAGGTAGAAGGAGCGCCGTAGAGACCGAAAGGTATTACGTTATATTCGAAAAGTCCGTAGCGGGTACGGAACGCGGTTTTCTACTTATAGCTTAGAGCTATTCGGATACGGTTAAAGGCGGCGATAATGTCGATCTTAGTATATACGATAGCCTTACTTAATTTATCTAAGGTCTCCTATAGTAGTAGTATTAGGTAGCGGTCCTTCTCGGTAATAGTATTAACCTTACGGTAGTCTATATAG
>LFZN01000503.1:0-24365 GCA_001578235.1 Pseudocercospora eumusae
TAGACGGCGGATAGACGGCGGTACGATAGGGATCGCGATAAGCCGAGAGCGCTCGTACTAATAGCGATCGCCCGTTCCGATAGGGATCGCGATAAGCCGTATAGGCGGATAGGCGGCGGTCTTCGAAGTATAGGGATATAGAAGGCCCCCGGTCTCTTACTCTTTTAGAATCTCTAAGATTATTCTAATATACGAAATAGAGGCTATTACATCGTTACATAAACCTAATACTCGTGTTATATACCCTTACTTCTAACGATATCCTTATAGAGTACTAACTAAAAGCCGCTAAGAAATATAAGGCTAGTACTAAAAACTCTAGCGGGGAATAAGCCTTATACTCGTAGCATCTCCGAAGATTTACTATTATAGTCTTTAGTATAATTATTAGCCCGGTAAAAGATAATAGGCTATACCGTACGGTTATAAAGATTACTAGTTTCGAGAAGACGGCATAGTTCGAGCAATATAGGGCTAATAATAGTTATCTTTTCATTACTATAGTATACCCGCGAGGAGTATAGGGGCGAGCCCTTAGACTATATCGGTTTCGAACCGTAAAGAGCCGAGACCTAGCTATACGCCGTCTACCTTAAGGCTAGGTAGCTAGTAAGGCTAAGGATTTCCTCTTTCTCGGGGAGGACGATGCGAAGAAATAGCTTCGGGATAGGAACCTAATCGTAAAGGGGGCTATAGATTAGTAGGAAACTATTACCTTCTCGACCGGTAGGGCCGAACTAAAGATGTTTATACTCCGGGAGTTCGACATGTACTAATAGCACTAACGCCGCATTAGTAGAAAATTAAACTACGGGTAGATAAGAAATATGTTCTATAGCCTAAGTTAGTAAATAGTGCGTATAGATCCGCTTTATTAGCTAATATATACTTACTTGCGGCCGGACTAGGCTACGTATCTTATCTCGTATCCGTACTATACTAAGTACTAACATAAGGCGGATAGGAAGATCGAAGAGAATATGAGTTAGGCTAGATTTAAGCACATCGATCTAAACATTACTAATATGCGTAGCGGCTTAGGGATCTCTATAATCTAGGGTAGCGTCTCGCTCGATACTAAGAGTAATACTAACTATACCTACGTAGTACCTAGCATGTATAAGAAGGAAAACTTCGAGGTTTAGTTCGAGCGACTTCGGGCTCGTAACATGCTATTAAATAGTAATATTCATAAGATTACGCCTAAGGTTCTAACCGACGAAGATCTTACGGCGGTTAGTAGTAGGTAGACGCCGGTTCTATGCCGTAAGAATAACATTCGAATTACTAGTCCTATACTTCTACACGGCGCGCCTAGAGGATAGGGGACTCGTCGAACGATCCTTCCGTAGTTTATTAAGGTATAAGAGAACGGTAATCTAGAAGTACCTAAGTCTAGTACTTTTAATAATCTACGAGCCGCTTACGTAGATATAGTACCTAGGCCGAACTCTCTATTAGGATACCCTAACTACTATAGTACTATGCCGTATAAGTTCCCGGTAGCTATAATATTAGACATCTAGAATCTAATCTCTCGCGCTCTAGTTANCTTCTACACGGCGCGCCTAGAGGATAGGGGACTCGTCGAACGATCCTTCCGTAGTTTATTAAGGTATAAGAGAACGGTAATCTAGAAGTACCTAAGTCTAGTACTTTTAATAATCTACGAGCCGCTTACGTAGACATAGTACCTAGGCCGAATTCTCTATCGGGATACTATAACTACTATAGTACTATGCCGTATAAGTTCCCGGTAGCTATAATATTAGACATCCGGAATCTAATCTCTCGCGCTCTAGTTAGTCGACTAAGGTAGGACGATCCCATTATAGCTAATAAAGTTAAGAAGGTGTTAGTAATAACTAAGGATTAGTAGAAAGTATACTTAAAGGAGTGGCGTAAGGCGGCCGCCCTAGAATTCGAGCGAAAATTCATTATAGTTAGAGACCTCGAAAAGGAATTCTTTAGATAGAAGTATAGCTTCTTCGCGAACGGAGGTAACGCCGACCTTTATCCTCCGCTAAATATACTTAATAGGGAGCCGGACATGTACGAGGATAGAGGGATAGTAGAAGAAGAATTAGAGTAGGGAGTTACCCCCCGGGGGGGTAGCTAGTATTAATAGGGAGAAGAATAAAAAATTAATTAGGAAAGCGGGCATAGTAGAGGAGAAGATTACGGATTTTATTAATGTTTAATTTAGGCGTACTAATTGTAAAAGCGGATATAGCTACGGTATCTTAGAAGAAGGTATTCAACATAAGCTATAGCATAAAAAGTCGTGCTCCGACTTTTAAGTAAGGGAGGGTTATTAGCTAGTAGCCGAGGTATTTTTTAGCTTTCGGCTAGCTAGTAACTTAGATATATAACATAATACCTACGAAACGAGAAAAATTGTTTTTTATAACTTAGAATAGTTGTTTATAGTATTATAAACCTGCCTACGACGAGAACGATACGGTCCTTTCTTCTACCGAGCCTACTACGTACCCGCCGGGTATATAAGACACGAATTTCCTTCGTCTTCTATCTATCGAGTATAGCAGAGTACCTAATCGAATTACTCTACTACTACCTCATTCCGCACAATACCCGCTCTAGTGTTTGTGTGGTTTCGAGGCAATAATACTCTAAGAAGAAGAATAGAGAGAAATACTAAGAAGAAGAGGGATACTAAAAGTATTAACGACCTTCGGAAGTAATAATAACCGGATCTATAAAGACCTAAAAAGGGCGGAAGTAAGTATAGCGATATAACTACGCTCTAAGTACATCGGTCTTAGAGCCTACCTATACTAAAGAAGAGTCCTAGGGATAGAAAGTAAAGCTTACCTATATAGCTACCCGTCTTAAAACCCTAAGTACATACTACTAGTATATAAACGATAGAGGAAAGGGAGGAGCGAGTAGAGGTACTAAATAAGAGAGAGGGAATACGATAAGATTATTATAAATAAAGAAGACATTAGAAGAATTATAAAGTAGATTATTAGAGAGGGATACCTCGAATAATACGTACTAGCCTAGGAGATAGAGGAGTAGATAGAGAGAAGGGGGGAGGAGAAGGAGGGGAGTAAAGAGGAGGGAGTATTAGGGTAGTAGGTAAGGTAGTTAGAGGGTAAACTCTATAATACTAGTATACCCTAGAGGAAGTTAAACCGAAGGACGAAGGAAGGGAAGAAGTAACGAGGGTAAGGAGGAGAGGTTTTTACTAGCGAGCCTAGTTTCCTTTTTATAGAACACACATAGCGTTAGACCTACATAGGCCGATAGGCACCAAAACAGGCAAATGAGAGATCTATCTATCTATCTATATATAGTCTACATACATGCCTTCCTAGAAATATAGTCTTCGTAAGATATCGTAAGTACTATCGGGGCTCCTATAGCTATTCCTTTTATGTACCGTAATAAGGATCCTTTTTCTATTATTATAATTATTAATAACCCTTTATAGGGGAGCATTAGCTCTCCTTTAGTAGAAAAGTATCCTACCCTTAACTAGATACTATCTTAACTTTCTTAGAAGTCTACGATACTCTATACGCCCTATTCCGCGTAGACCTCTTACGTATATTTTTATATACGCTATCTTTTCCGACTCGTCCGAGTAGTAGCTATCTAGTAAGTCCGCCTCTTCGACTTTCTCCGGCTCCTTAACTCGATAGATAGAGGTATCGTTTAGATAAAAACTAATAAAGAAGTCCCTATTAATAACTTCCTTAATGTCGTCCTCCTCTTTAAACTCCTTAAGGTCCTCCTACGTTACTAGTTTTCTCGATAGAGTATCCGGGGTACTATGTTTCTTACTAAGTATATATCGTACCTTAAAGGTAAATAGCCGAATCTAAGTAAGCTACCTCGTAACGGCCGTACTAGGTAGGTCGGTAGCTACGCGATTAAGCTAGTATACTAGTATATTCGTATCGACTTCTAGAATAAAGTGTACGCTAAATAGCTAAGGTTTAAGCTTACGTAGGGCTTTAAGTACTCCGAGATACTCTAACTTTCTAGCGTTATATTTCTTCTCCGCCGACGACTATAAACCGCTCTTAAAGCGTACTAGATGTCTCTTTTTCGCATTACCGGGGCTAGCCTATATTAGTACTTCGCCGTAACCTTCTAGGCTCGAGTCGACTACTATAATAATGTCTCCTACTCTATCGCTATAATCGATCGACTTTAGAGTAGGCGCCTTTACTAGTCGATCGATAACGCGAGCCTTTACCTCTACCTACTCTACCTCCTATATAAATACTTAATCCTTTCGAAGAAGATAGAATAATAGTTTTATAACTATAGTAAAGTAGTTAACCTATATTCGGAAGTAAACTACTACACCTAGAAAGATGCGTACGTCCTTAATATTCCTTAGTTCGGGCTACTTTAGAATCTTCTCGATTCTTTTCTCGTCTAGGTGCCGACTATACTTATCGGTAATATACCCTACGATACGGACCCTCTAGCTTATAAGCTAGAGCTTCTTAAAGGTAATAGTTATAGGTAATAGTTATGCCTACCCTCTCTAGATCGCTAAAGACGGCGTCGAGGTTACTAATATACTCCGCGACGAATCTCCGAATCCCGGGCTAGACCTCCTCGTCGTTATATCTCGTACGAGGGCCCTTAATACCTATATTATCTAGAAAGGGAAGGGCATAATGCGAAATATGCTCTATTAGTACCTACGTTATAATTCGGATAAACTAGCTAACTAAGTTAGTAGCCCCCTACGGTAAAGTAGTCTACCTTATTAGTCTAAGAGGCGAGTCGAATCTAGTAAGATCTCTACTTATCTCTACTAGGCTAACCTAATTATATCTAGAGAAAACGTCGATAAGACTAGTAATAACTAGCCCTATAAATTCCTCCGAGAAACTATCCGTGTCTAGAGGTAGATTTATATCCCGTATAGTTACACGATTAAACTCCTAAGCGGCATTAATTAGCCGGTACTACTTTTCTACCCCTAACGGCGTCTTTTTCTAAACTAGAAAATATAGATTACGGTACGCCCTATAGTAATTTTCTAGTATCCCGGCTCTTAGGCGATCCCGTATTATCTTTTCGGCTACCTTGTTTAGCGCTAGATACATCCGAAAACTAGGATACTACTACGGAGTATAAGGTATCGTCCGGATTTCTTACGGTAGTACTATCTTATTACGTACCCTTCCTAGGTAGGTAAAGTCGAACGCTAGTACTACCTCGCGGTTATAAAGTAGCTCCTAGACTAGTACTAGCTTATAGGTAATAGCTCGTAGCTAAATTTTAGGCTACTAAAGGCCTCTTCTAATATGCGAGACCCTCTCTTAATATTCGAAAACTTTTTCGTTAAGTATTTTCTATTAAAGGGGCTAGTTCCTATAGGGAGTAGAGCCTCCCTCTCGAGGTACCTCTACCTCTAATCTCTAAGTCCCCTAGGAGTAGATCTATCCGTTATTATAACGTCCGCCTCTATAGGGCGAACCTTATCGGCTTTTCTCTTATATAGAGTATCGGCCCCTACTAGCGTATTCCTAGTAATGCGTTGTTCGAGGGCTAGTTAGTTTACCTTTACCACTAAGAGGATCTCCTCTATCGAGGGCCTATCCTCTAAGTAGTCCTCGATATAGACCCCTAGAGGAAAATCTTTATCGTCGTAGTCTATATCTATTTCTTCTTCCCCTTAAAATCTTAAAGGTATAAAATTATACTCCCCGTCGTGTCTAGTACCGGTTTAGGCTACTAACCTATTTTCCTAGCTCTACTAAGATAAGTTCCCCCCCGGGGGGTAACTCGGCTCGGCCCGTCCCGCGCTTCCGCTCCCGTCTCCTTATCTTTATCTTCTAATTCTACATCGCAATATTGCTAATCCGGCTAGGTAGGATCCCCGCCCTAATAGTACGTAATGCTTCTAATTTTCCTTCTCTTTATAGCGATATACGAATAAACCCGCGGTTCTCTCGATATAGTCCCGGGTTCCGTAAATACTAAGGAATAGTACGCCGACGCTACTCGTATAGCGGTACTCCCGTCGGTAAGGAGGCCGCCTAATCTTTTACCGCCCTATTTACTATCTTTCCCCTTAGCTATTCTTTAAGCGTTATAGTCCCTTCCTTACTAGATATTGCGGTAAAGGTTACCCGCTAACTATCGCGGGTATAAATAGATCCTTCCTATAAGCTATCGTCGTAATTCTTAATAGCTAATCTATTAAGTCGCGCCTAGGGTCTACCGAGAAGAATCGGAACATAGGTATTCTCGCTAACCGTAAACGTACGGTAGGATTCTACTCTATATACCGTACATCGGACTATCGTATATCCTATAAACCGACTCTATCCCCCGATAGTACTTAGCTAGTAGTACTCCGTCTTTATAAGAGCTAGCTTATAGTACCTTAGCCGGGTAATGCATACCTCCGCGCCTTCGTCGATAATAGCCTCGGCTACTATACTATTAATAAACATCTCTACCTATAGGCTAGTAATAACTATAAAGGGTACCGCGGTAGTAGAGGTATCGATCTAGTCTATATCCTCGTATAATTCGTAAGCGGGCCCGACTTTTTCGACGATAGTATAGCCCTTCTATCTACTAGTAACGCCTACTCTAAGCGCGAACATCTCGGCCTCGGCTCTCTAGACTTACTCGTCCGGAGGCTTACTACCTTACTAGGAGGCTCGTTAGTACTCCCCGGCTATGTTAGTAATAGGATTCTAAAGCCTCGTAGCTAGATCTAGGCTCTTAAAGGTCGATCCTAGTCCGTAGTCGACTCCGCGCCTAGCCCGGGATATATTAGCTCCTCGCGGATCCCTATACCTAGCCCTACGATAATCCCTAAGCTACTCTTAGTATTCTATATTATTAGGAATACGTATGCCTATACCTCTAAGAAGACCTTTACTATATAGCTATATATCCTCTTCGGTAATCGGCGGATATACTACTCGAGCTCTTATGTTAAACTAGAATAACTTAGTATTACTAAGTAGAGGCTCTTTTTCTTTAGTAAGCTTCTTTATATAGTTATCCTACCTAAGCGACGCCGGCTCGGGACGGCTTTTCTTAGCCTTCCCTCTAGTAGGCGCTATAGGTACTAGCTACCCCTTGGGGTACTTATATTCCTAGTCTACTATCTCCTCGTCCTCCTACTTAGTTATTAGAACGGTAGGCCGGTTTAGAGATACTCTATTATCGGTAGGAAGAGTATCCTAAGAGTCTTACTTAGCCCTAGTATCGCTATATTCCTCGATAACCCTTTCGATTACTTACTTATCCCTAGCCGCTACGGTCTTTAATAGGCTAGCTGTAAGCTTCGTTATCCGACCCGAGGATAGTCTAGGTCGAGCCGTATCCTACGCCGGGGCCTTACCTTTACTTCGTTAGGCGGCATTAATAACTACCCCCCTCTATTTACGGGCCGTCTCCTCTAGGGTAGTAAAAGTACTCGTATTTTTAGTACTATAGACTCGGCTATCTTCCTCGAGGGTCCTAAAGTCTCCGTTCGTATCGTACTCGCTAAGAACATATATAGGTACTATCTCGCCGACGCTATAAGTAGCTATCTACGACGCTACTTATAGAGGTATTATACTTAGAGCGGATATAACCTTTAGCGCCGTTAGGGCTTCCGGTACTAACTAAACCGAGGTAGGCTATAGGGCTACCTTAGGAGCGTTACTAGTTAAACTAGCCGTAGTAGAGGGATACGGTAGCGGGTTACTAGTAAATACTAGTACCCTATCGGGTAGAAGTATAGGAATAGGCGGCTTACCTCCCTCTATTCCCGAATAGTCTCTTTTACTCTACTCCTTTCGGCGCTCCTTAATTTTAAGCTTTTTATCGAAAATAATAGTATACCTATACTTTAGCTCTAGTATAGGTAGTAGCTTATTAAGCCTTAGCTTAGTCGTATCCTACTATCTAAACATAATTTAATCTAGTCGAATCCCTACTCCCGGTTTCTTTCTAAAGTATAACCGGCCGCTCTCCCCTTTATAATAGTACCCTACCGCATATAGATAATCTATAGCCGGGTAACTATTCCGATAGTAACTTGTCGAACTATAGTCCTAGTATTAACTAAGTAGATGTAGGTTAAGGTTATACCGAATGTTATACGTATCGATCTTATCCTAGGTAAGAGGAGGGATAGTACCGCCGACCGTAGGAGATTTAGCGGGTAATATAAGAGTAGTAAGATTAACTTAGGCCTACGGTCTTATAGTTACCGTACTATACTACTACGCTATCGACGGCTATACGGGCATAGGAGGAACATTATGCTAAGCATTAGCCTAGATTAGTAGAGTTATTCGCCCTAAGGCCTTAGTAATCTCGTCTATTTTCTAATTAAAGTTCTTATACGGGGTCGGTAGCTTATTTCGTTTCGTAGAGGCCCGTTTCTCTATATCGTATCGAAGTTCCTAGATACGAGCTATAGTAGCCTCGCCTCCTTCCGATAGAGTAAAGCCTTACCCTCCTTTAATAATATACCTTACGGTAGAGAAGATCTTATCGAAGTCGCGATAGGTAGAGGGGTCCGATAGATATAGTTTAAACTTCTTATAAAGTCTTCTAGATACCGACCTAGGTAGGCCGGCTAAGAAGTACTAAGTCCGTTTAACTACTAATAAATCCTTAATAGGTATCTTACTTAAGGTATTCCGGTACTATCGATAGTAGTCCTTAACGTTATCCTTCTTATCTCTTCGCTAAGATATTAAATTCTTTATCTAGGTAATACTACTAACTTCCTAGTATATGTCGTACTACCTATACTCCTATAGTACCGACTACTTTAGTAGGTCCTAGTTAGCTAGGTTCTTAAACCTAGGAAGGGTCTTAATACTTCCTCGGACTAGTATATTATAGTTGTTTCGGAAGCTACGGTATAGAGTATCGCTAGGTATAAGGTTATACTCGATTATATACCCCTTAAAGCGTTCGATAAACTCGGTAGCGTTATTACCGTCGAATAGTAGGTTCTTAGAGTTTCCTAGGGCCGGTCGTTTAGGTTATAACTAACTAACTAAGGAGTAGAACTCCTTCTTAGTTAGCTAAACTATGCCCTTACTTATTAGGGGATTATTTACATTATTCGACGCGCTCGAGCTACTTAGTATATAGCTAGGCACTCTAGTCGACTAACTAGCTACCCCTATCGACTTAGGCATCTCGGGCGGCGTGTTAGGTAGTTTAGGGAATCTTTCTAGCGAGGTTTCGGGGCTACTAGCCTTAAAGGACATACTAACCTATAGGTATATAGTCCGTGCTTTAGTATGCGTCGAATAAGTCGCCCCCCCGGGGGGTAACTTGCCTTAGCGGAGATGCTATATTAGCGTAACTAAGTGCTCGTCGCCTAACCCTATTTAACGACTTAGGATACCCTCGAGGTCGCGATAGGACGGCTTATAGACTTAGTTAAAAAGAAATAGTTAGTAGCATATATAAACCTAATAACTAATGTTCCGAGGTACTATATGCCCTAATAATGAAGTAGAGGGACGACGGTCTTCTTATCCTCGTATGTAGGATAGTAGTGTTCGATAATTAAAAGGGATTACTTATTCCATTTTCTTTTTCCTCGGGGAGGGAGAGGTTTTTCTAGTATTCTAGTACTAGGGGCGTCCTATAGCTTCCCCTTAGTATCGATAATTCCCTTAGACGGTCTCGTTCGGTCTATCCTAGGATAGCTTCCTACTAGTACTATACTATTCGTTACTATTCGCCGCCTTACTAGAGAGGGTAACATCTTTGCCGACTCGTAGGAGGGGGTAACATTCCATAGTAGTAGACACCTTTGCCGACTCGTATAGGAATACTAGGGAATCGCCGATAATAGGCTAATACATAAGGTCTTAGAGGACTTATCGTCGTTATTACTAGTCGCCGGTACTTAGTAAGTAAAGGGTATATAAACATAGAGCGCATCGTCCTAGGTAGGGTTACTCCGCCCTAGATAGGACCGCCGCTATAAGGAAATCGCCGATAATAGGCTAATACATAGGGTCTTAGGGGACTTATCGTCGCCGTTACTAGTTACCGTTACCTAGTAGGTAAAGGGCCTTTACACATAGATTACATCGATCTAGGTAAGGTTACTCCGCCCTAGATAGGATCGATACTACTAGTAAATAGAAATACGTCCTACTAGGTCTACTAACTTCGATTAGCCGATATAGGTAGGCATAGCTTCTTATACGGGGAGTCCTCCTAATAGTAGGACAAAGTTATAATCTAAAATACTATAAAGATGAGATATATAGGGGTATACCGGAGATCTTCGGCTATAGCCGTAGCGGAGGTCTCGCTACCCTATCCTAGTTATCTTTTTATATATACCGAAACCCCGATCTAACTAAACTAACGGCTAGACCCGTCTATCCTATTTCTACGCTAAGAATACTATTCTAGCCTACGGACAAGTCTAGTAGCTAGAATAGTATTCCTATATCCTATCTCTTTCCGTATTATACTATATAGTTTTTATTAGTAAGTAGCCCTACCTTCGGCTCTAGTTATTACCTCGAAACTATATAAATACTAGAGCGGGTACTATACGGAAAGAGGTAGTAGTAGAGTAATTCGGTTAGGTACTCTACTATATTCGGTAGATAGAAGGCGAAGGAAATTTATGTCTTATATGCCCGGTAGGTACGTAGTAAGCTCGGTAGAAGGAAGGGCTATATCGTTCTCTTCGTAGGTAGATTTATAATATTATAAACAACTATTCTAAATTATAAAAAACAATCTTTCTCGTCTAGTAGATATTATATCGCATGTCTAAGTTACTAGCTAGCCGAAAGCTAAAAAATGCCTCGGCTACTAGCTAATACTAGTTAGTACCTCTATCGCTTACGATAGTACGAGGGAGACCGTAGTATTTTACCTAGGCCTCTATAAAGATTCGAGCGTACGTCTCCGCTTTTATATCGGGCGTGCCGACTAGAGCTACCTACTTACTAAGGCGATCTTTAATTACCTATAGGTATCTATTTCCCTCCGATTCGGGTAGCTCCGTTATAAAATCTATCGAGATCTCCTAGAAGAAATAGTCGGGGACCGATAGAGGCTTTAGGAGACCGTATTTAAGCTATCTCTAAACCGTATTCCTCCTATAATAGTCGTAGTTTCGAAGGAATTGCCGAATCTACTTAGATTGTAGCGGCTAGTAGAAGTCGCGGCTTAGTATCGCCGGAGTAGAGTCCCGGCTAGGATGACCGTATACCGGAGCGTTATAGATTAACTAGATTAGTTTCGTACGAAGGGTATCTAGCTACTTTCCCTTAGAGTCTAAGGTATTATACTCTACGTCCGTCGTAGCCGGGGCTCTAGGGACCTATAACCTACCCTTATAGCGTAGTAGGCTAGCTTAGTCTACTAAGTAGTCTCCTATCTAGATTTTTACCTTAATTCCCTTCGGTTACGAGCGGTCTCCGCTTTAGACCGCCCGCTTTACTACTTAGTAGATAGCGTCCTTCTCGATAGTTAAGCCCTAAAGCTCGTTAAGTTCCTCCTCCTAGAAGGGCCTAGTTCTCCCTACTACGTCTAGGGCGGACTTCGACTCGGAGCTAATAGGGTGCTCTAAGGGGGTCTCCGGCTCGGAGCTAGTAGGGTATATTAATACTAGCCCTACTTAGCTAGTTCCCTAACCCTTAAGATACTAGTATTTCTCCGACGTTAGAGGCTCGGACTTCGCTAAAATACGGGTAGAGTACATCCGCACTTAACCGGGCTAACCCTTAGTACTAGAGGGTTCTAGGAACCTTCGAAACCGAGATAGCTTATCGTCGGCTCCTAAGGTATCTTACTCTCTCCTAGATAAGGCATCCGGAAGGACGGCTTCGGTCCTTAGTCGAAAGCTAAACTAGAACTTAGTAAGAGTCTCCTACTACTTACTCTAGCGTTCGGAAAGCTATCTCTTTACTATAAAGTATTCTAAGTTCTTATAGTCCGTCTAAATCGTAAAGGGACTATACGCTTTTAGCTCGGACTCCTAGAATTTAATGTAGGATACTACGGCTAATATCTCCTTATTATAGATATTATAATTAATCTCTACCTTATTTAAGTTCTAGGAGAAGAAGCCTACTAGACGACGGACTCTATCCTTTTCTTAGATAAGGGCGCCTCCTATCGCGAACCCGCTATAGTCCGTCTCTAAGAAGGTAGGGAGGGTTAGATCCTACTAAGTAAGTACTAGTACCCGGTAGAACTTATCCTTTAGTAACTTAAAAGCCTCTTCTTCCGCTTCTCCTTAGGAGAACGGTACTCCTTTACCGGTAAGCGCCCTTAAAGGTACGGCGATCTTAGAGTAGTTAGGGATAAATATAGGGTAGTAGTTCGTAAAACCGAGGAAACGTCGTACCTCTTTCTACGTTTTAGGCGCCGCCTATTTCTAAACGGCCTCTACCTTCCTAGGATCGGCCGATATACCGACTCTGTCGGTATATATAATGTACCTAGCCTGCGAAGACCTACTACACGCGTCCACGTCGCCGTAGGTAGAAACGCATCGTTACGACGATGCGGCTAAGTATAGAGGCTATAAGAAGAGGCGGCGCCGATAGGCGTACGACCGTAGCGAGCTAGGGATAGGAGCGCGACGTACCGCCTACTTAACGCTCTACGACCTACTACCTTCGTTAGGTTAGAGATCTTCTTATATAGGAAGGACATAGAGGATACTAGGATACGAAAACTACCCGACGCGTTCCTACTCTACTATCGCAAGTAGGGCCCGAACTATAGCGCTCTACTCGCTATAGGGATATAGAAGCCCTAGGGACGCGATAGAGCACCTCTAGATCTAAAAAGCTCTTTAGAACGCGTTAGATTAGCGAGAAAGACGCGTCGAGGGAAAATAGAAGCGGAACTCGAGAGAACTTATTAAGGCTTACTACATATTATAGGTACGGAACCTATTAATACGCCCGCTACGCTATAACCCTTAAAGACGTTATTAAGCCCTCTTTCGACGAAACTATTAAGGCCTCCTCTANATAGCGGTATATATAGGCTAGCCGTATACTAGGTATACGTAGGAGAAATATAGGCTAGCTCGCGGGCGAAGTAGACATAGATTTAGTTAGTAGAGGGATAGGTCGTAGACTACCCGGCGTAGAGCCTATAGGCTTACCTCTATAAAATACGGTCGGCCTATCGTAGGGAGACCTTTATAGGTAACGCGAAACGGAAGCCGAAAGGTAACTACGGGGCGTAGTACGTAGTAGCTACTACCGGCTCCGAGGACCTTATCCCTTTAATAGGTAACTAACCCTCGGTATACCTAAGAGTAGGCGGGATTAAACCCCGGCCGGAGAGACTACTACGTAGCTCGAGAGAACGGATACGCGTATCGGTACATAGAGAGATAGAGCTATTCGTGTTAGGATAGTAGGCTAGTAGTATGTGCTTAAGGAGTAAATAACGAGTTACTTAGGCTAAGAGAGGCGTAGTTCACCTTAATTAGCGGAAGCCGGAGGTAAAAGGCTAAAGGGCATAAGGCTAAAGGGCATGAGATAAGGCTAAAAACTAAGGTAGGGCCTAGTAGACAATGGGGTACGTCGCACCTACTTAGATACACAAGAATCTAATAACTGTTGCCTAGGAACATGAACCCGAAGCGAAACCGAACTAGAAGAGAGCTAACTAGGAAGAGACTAATAGATTACTAGAACCGAGAGCCTAGGAAATAGCGGCGAGAGACCTTAGGAACCGGGACGACATCGAGAGAGTAGTAGAACATCTAATCCGGGCTATATAAGAAGCTATAGAAGAAACGGTACCCTCGAGTAATCTATCTAAGTACTAGTAACTATACTAGACGGAGGAATATACGGAGAAAGTAAAGGAGGTAAGAAAGGTAAGGAGGAAGTAGACTACTACGTACTCCTAAGAGGACTAGGACGTATACTATAGGGCTACTTAAGAAAAGAAGAAATAGATTAAGAGGGATAAGATGTAGGAGTAGAGATCCACGGTAGGGATACTTACGAAAAAGCCCGAAGACATATAGAGGATAGTAAAATAGGCGAGGCAACCGACTTAAGATAGAGACTAACTACCCTAATTCCCCGACATTAAGGACGGGTAAGGAAATACCTATACTACTAACGAGGATAAAGCGGGAGCCCTAGGATAATACTTCTTCGGCGGCTACTTAGAAGCCGACCTAACGGATATTCGAGGGGTAGAAGTAGAACCGCCGATAGAGGGGACTAAATAGAAGCTAGAAACGGATACGAAGGAGGTTATAGCAACTATAGCGAAACTCCTAGGTAGGAAAGCCCCGGGCCTAGATAGGGTATATAACGTTATACTTAAAGCCTATAATAAGACGCTAGCCCCGGCGATAGCTAATATCTTTATAGCCTATATAGAATAAGGATACTACCTAAAACGGTTTAAGGAATCCCTTACTATAGTACTTAAGAAGCTATAGAAAGAGGACTACTCCTAACTTAAGTTATACCGACTAATTATACTCCTAAATATAATAGGTAAGCTCCTAGTAAAAGTAGTAGTAAGGAGGCTTATAGAGTTCGCGGAGGAATATAAAGTCCTACCGGAGGAGTAAATAGGGGGGAGAGTAAAGAGATCTACCCTTATAGCGGTCGAACTTATTACGGAGTAGATTAAATATATATAGTACTACGGAAAGAATAAAGTAGCGTTACTCCTCTTACTCGACATCTCCGGAGCATTCGATAACGTCTTATACGAGAGACTAATACATATCCTAAGGTAAAAGAGAATACTAACATAGATAGTCGAATTTATCTAATTATTCCTAAAAGAGAGGACGACCTAACTACTCCTAGGAAGATATAAGTTAGCCCCTATCTAGATAAATACGGGAATACCCTAAGGATTAACCCTCTTACCGATTCTCTTCCTTATATTTATCGTAGACCTCCTACCGAAACTTAAAACGGATAGGACATTAGTATCGGGATTCGTCGATAATACTAATATCCTAGTATAGTTAGACTCTATAGAAGAGAACTATAGAATCCTAGAAACGTAATACGAGGAGTACGAAATATAGGTACGGAAATATAGAGCTAGATTCGCGCCGGAGAAGTACTAACTAATCTACTTTAGTAAAGCGAAGGCTAAACATAACATAAAAGCGCCGATTATAATCTAGGGATACCTTACTAAGCCTACCCTAGAACTACGAGTCCTAGGTATATAGCTAGACCCGAAACTAAGTTAGGGTCTATAGGTTAAGAAAGTATAGATAAGAGCTAACGCGAATAGGTAATCTATCGAAAGACTAACGGCCTTAATATAGGGAGTAACATTTAATAAAGCGAATACTATGTATAAGGCGATTATAAAGCCGGCTATGCTATATAGGGCCTAAGTCTAGGTAGTATAGGATAAGACCCCGAAGAGGATTATAGAACTACTTAATAGAGTCTAAGCCTAATGCCTAAGAAGAGTTACGGGAGTATATAAATCTACCCCTACTAGGGTATTAGAAATAGAGACGGGATCGCTACTAATATACTAATACCTAAAAGGAATAAGGTACTAATACGCTATTAAAACGACCCTATACCCGGCCTAGGAAACTATTAAGGATGCGCTCGAGAAGATCCGCGATTAAGTACCGTAGAGAAGGAAAAGGGTTTATAGGCCCGAGAGAAAGGTCTAAAAGGAGGTAGATCTAGCCTAGGGAATAGAAACCTAATATAAGGTATTTTAAGCTATAGAGAAAAGGGAGGGAAGAAGAGGCTAAAGTATAGCGGAGGAGATAGCGAGAATACTCTAGGAAGAAGAATAGAGAGAAATACCGAGGAGAAATAGGATACTAAAAGCGTTAACGACCTTTAGGAGTAATAATAACTAGATCTATAAAGACCTAAAGAGGGCGGAAGTAAGTATAGCGATATAACTACGCTCCGAGCATATCGGTCTTAGAGCCTACCTATACTAGAGAAGAGTCCTAGGAATAGAAAGTAAAGCTTACCTATATAGCTACCCGTCTTAAACCCCTAAGTACATGCTACTAGTATATAAACGATAGAGGAAAGGGAGGAGCGAGTAGAGATACTAGATAAAAGAGAGAGAATACGATAAGATTATTATAAATAAAGAAGATATAAGAAGAATTACGAAATAGATTATTAGAGAGGGATACCTCGAATAATACGTACTAGCCTAGGAGATAGAGGAATAGATAGAGAGAAGGGGGGAGGAGAAGGAGGGGAGTAAAGAGGAGGGAGCATTAGGGTAGTAGGCAAGGTAGTTAGAGAGTAAACGCTATAATACTAGTACACCCTAGAGGAAGTTAAACCGAAGGATAAGGGAAGGAAAGATGTAACGAAGGTAAGGAGGAGAGGTTTTTACTAGCGAGCCTAGTTTCCTTTTTATAGAACACATAGCGTTAGACTTATATAGGCCGATAGGCACTAAAACAGGCAAATGAAAGATCTATCTATCTATCTATATAATGTACCTAAGATACTTAACCTTTTTCTTTATAAACTCGTACTTACCTAGGTCGAGGTATAGGCCTCCTACCTATAACTTACGTAGTATAGCTCGTACCTAACGGAAGGAATCCGCCCTTATACCGTTCGAGTAGATTAGTATATTATCTATATAGGCGGAGGCGTCGTTATCGAGGTACTTCCTTAATAGTAGGTTAATATACCGCTAGAAAGTCGCTAGTATCCCGGATAAACCGAACGGATATACTAACTATTTAAACGAGCCGAACCTCGTACGAAATACGGTCTTATACTCGTACCCCTCTACTATTCTAATCTAGTAGAAGGTAGATATAACGTCTACCTTCGTAAGCTACTTAGCTCCTATTAAGTTTTATAAGGTTCTTAGTATTAATAGTAGTAGGTACCGATCCTACTTAGTAAGAGCGTTTATCGCTCTAAAATCGTAGTAGAAATATAGGCTACTACCCGGTTTCCCTACGAAAAGTACTATAGCTATAGCTTCTAAGTTCGTAGGGCGGATAAATCCTTTCTATAGTAATTCGTCGATAGTCTTTCGTAATACGAGTAACTCCTACTTCGATATCCTATATAGCGGCCCGTAGGGTAGTTCTAGTTAAGAACCGTCTAGTTTCTCCTAGAGTTCGATCCTATAATCGATTCCTAGCCGGTAAGGGGGGAGTTTCTCCGCTTCTTAGCGATAAAAGAGCGGAGTAAGGTCTCGAACCTCCGGTAGTAATTACTTCTATAACTCTTCTATCGTACGGTACTCTTTTATCTTTAAGGCCTTCTCGATATCCGCCGGAATAGTAGTAGCTATCTTCGTTAACGGGACGTCCTTAATGTCCTCGTAGTTATACCCCCTCCTAATCTACTTCTTCGCCCTTCTATAGTAAAACCTCCGTTTTTCGGGCGCTATCTATACCTAATTATACGCTTTCTATAGGTTCCTAAGAATTATCGGGAATACTAACCTAGGAACTACGTACGCGTAGACGGTCTATTAGAAACCGCCTAAATCTATACGTAGTACGACTACTCCTTTAATCTTCGTATCCCTTATAGTAGAGGTTACTCCTTTCACTTCTCGGACCTCGCGTATAATAAAGGGTAGTCCGCGTCCTTTCGCGAGGTTCGTATTAATTATAGTATAATATTAATAACCTTTATCGATAAGAGTATATGTTCCGACGTTTTATTCGAGGACTACGTTAGTATATATAAGGTTCCCGCTTATTCCTCCCTTTACCTACTCCTACCTTTATATTAATACTTCTTCTACTCTCGGCTCCTAACTCTAAGCGAGAGTTACTCTTTTCCCGAGTTAAGGCTTCCGTAGTCCGATACCTCTTAGTCGTTTTCTAATAACGGTACTATAACTATAGCGTTAATAGTCGTAGGCTTTACTACTAGCGTATAAGGGTAGCTAGAGACTTAGTAACCGTTACTTCCGTAAAGGAAATAAAGCCCTTTCTCCCGACGTTTCTCCCTCTCGGAGGTATCGACCTACTTTACCCTTTATCGAACTCGGCCTTATTTCTACTTATCTCCTTTTCCTTTCGCGCGGTAGCTATTCGTACGCGTAGTATTTATAATAACGTTACTATCGCTATCTTTCTACGCGCCGGTAACTACTAGCGGTAGGACTAACTACGCCGCTTCCTTTATAGCCTTTTTACCCTTATTCCTCTTCTACTATTCGTAAGCTACCTTAAACTTATCGGTAGTCTCGTACTTCGTTATAAGGCGCTCGACTTCCGCTCTATAAGCTACGTACTTCGTCGTATAGGGGATAGAGATCGTCGTTCTATAGACGATATCCGAAAAGCTATACTATAAGTAGCTAATCTTAGTCGAGTCTTCCTATAGGTAACCGCCCGCGTTAATAATAAGAGCGTCTACTTCTAGCTAGTATTCCTCCTAAGGTTACCCGTTAACGTATTTTAACATTATAAACTTATTAATAGCCCTAGCGGCTAAGTTAGGGTCCGTAAAGACTCGAGCGATCTCCTCGATAAAGAGCGTAGGGTCCTTTTATAGAGGCGTAACCCCGACCTCCTAGTAGTAACGTATACGGCTCCTTCCTTTAATATAGAGGGAGTCGTAAATAGTATTCTAATAGTAACCGGTAGAGAGCTTAGGGTTTAACTCGGAACGTACCGAGTAAGAGCTCCGTAACCTAATAAGAAAATCTTAGAAGGTCTCTAGTTTACTATCCTAGGTAGGCGGCTTCTATTCCCTAGGGGCCGTAGTATTCTAGGCGGGTATAGTAGCGAGGGTTAGATAAGGTTTCGTAGGAGGCTATTCGTAGAGGCCTCCCCCTTATCGTTACTAACGGCCTCCGGCCTATTAGTAGCGGCCTAAGCTCGAGTAATAGCGGCCTACGTCTTACGTAACTCTACTTCTAGCTACTACTAACGTATATATATACTTTCTAGGGCTACCCGTACCTACTTATCCGTATACCGTAGAGTATAACTAGAGTCTCTAGCTACCGATGTAACTAAGGTAGACTCCGGAGTATTCGTAGGGTAATCCGCTAGTTATTCTATAATAAATTAATCGAACCTAATATTACGAGAGAGCTACGTATATACTAAGGCCTAAAGTAGTATTTAATAGGTTCGATAAAGAAGGAAGGAAGGTCCTAGACGAGGACCGCTATAAAAAGGGTAGGCTATAGTGCCGCGGGAAAGCTAAGCCATCGCATAGGCCTAAGGCTTTAGGCCTATACTAAGCTTAGGGTCTTACCCTTTATACCGACTAAGAAGATAAAGATTAAGGCCTAAAGTAGCTTCTAACCTAGTCTAAGGTTATTAGTACCTAGGTTTCTATACCTAAATTAGCCCGCCTTCCGGCGTAAAAGGTAGACTATTTAACCTAGAGTTAGCGTTATAGTAAGTACTTCGCCCGCTAGATAGAGGAGTACTATAAGTTTACTACCGAAGAATTACCTTCGGGAGGTAGTAAGCGTAGTCGAAGAAAGTACTAGGTCCCCCCTAAGCCCGTTAAAAAGACGATAGAAACTTTAGTAATCGTAGAAGAGACTACTAAGAGACTACCGTTACGATAGATAGTAATATACGTAAGGGCGATCCTCCTACTAGTACTAAAGCTAAAGAGACTCCTCCTATAACTAGTAGCGGTAGACGTAAGGATCTTCCCTTTATAATTAATCTACCTCCTCGTACCGGTATCTTTACGAACCTCGGGAACTATTATAAGCCGAGTACTCGAGATCCTAGCCTAGAGAGACCTCCGACGGTAATCTCTATATCTAGCCGTCGCGTTAATAGTTTACTTCCTTCCGACGAGGAAGACTAAGCTAATAAGATATCCGAGCCGGCTACGAATAGTCTAAATAGACGTAAGGTTACCTCGACCGACCTAAAGGCTTAGCTCGTAGAGTAAATAGCCGAAGCGCGCGAAGCTATATAAATTAGAATATAAGAAATGCGAGACTCTATAGAAGATAGACTCTGCGAAGTATTCGAAGATAGTAGAAAGGATACTATAAAGGCTAGGAGTAAGGTACCGGTTACCGCTAGCCCTACTCTACTAGGTTCCGAGGATTACAAGATTAACCTACGCCCTACGTCTACGAACTAGAATTCGCTATTTAACCCTACGTCTACTAGATAGCCTACGACTTTTAATAATAATACTAATACTAACGCTAATAGTAGAAACGCTAGTAGTACCGATAATAAGTTCGATAAGCTAGAGAAAGTAATCCTCTAGCTTACCTTAGTAGTATAGAATAAGATAGCTTAAATAGGCGAGGATAAGAATATAGCCGAGCTAAGGGCTATACCGCAAACCCGGCCGTATACGATAGCCGGGTAGTAGAGGACGATAGGCTAGCTATAGATAAATAGAAAAGTAGGTAATAACTAGCTATAAGTAAAAAGTTTATATAACTAAGGTTAGCCTACTCGCCGATCTACTATATTCGAATAATAGCCCGATCTATCTATACCTCTAAGTAGTACTAGTAGATCTAAGTATCCGCCGTACCCGGGCGGAGGAGAGAACTTAGCCTTTAACTTTAGGTCTACCGCTCGGAGAAACGGGTAAACGGATACTAGGTTTAATTAAGCCTATCCTCTACGAGATAGTTTCTAGCGAAATAATCCTCCGTTAGAGTATTCTATAGATTCTAGTCTATAAAAGTTTAAGCCTAAGTCTAACGGCCGTTTTAATAAGGACCTCGTCGATAGTAGAGAGGGTAAGGATTTAGGTCCTATAGTATATAAAGGTAATATAGTATATTACCGCGATATGTTCGCGTTTATTACTCGCCTCGATATAGCCGTCTAGGCCGAAGAATACCTAGCCCGTACCCTACGTCTATCTCTTTACCGTTGCCTTTAAGGTTCCGCCTTATACTAGTATATGTATGCCCTTACTAACGCTTACCGCTCCGTACTATAGGAAGGTCCCGGCATCGAGAACTAGAAAGCGGCTCTACGTAAGTAATTCCGATTAGACCCGCTTATCGCTATACGTAAGTTAGAAGTAGAATACTACCGTACTAAGGAAGTAGCCGCGCGCCGCTTAGTTAGCTCTTACGTTATTAATATTATGCGCCTCGCGTAGTAGAGCGAGACTAAGTTACTAGTAGGTTAGATTAACCTAGTATATCGAAAGGTCGCGCTAGAGCTCCGTAATAATCTAGAAGTACCGACCGCTAGCTAGACTTACTAGACCCTAATCGACACGATATAAGTATATTACGTTACGTAGATTAAGCTATACACTCTAGGTAGTAGGACCTCCGATTCCTATAGCGGTAAGTTAATAAGTTTTAATAGGCGCGATGTACTAGTAGGAGGTAGGTTCGTAGACCTAGGTTTTTCCTCTAGGCCTCGTAACAACTCTAGACGCGCGCCTTTCCATCGTAGTAATAATCTCTTTAGTAATTTTAGTAACTACCGATAGCGCCCTAACTCCTAGTAGCAATCATAGCCTAGAGCCTATACCTACCGACCCTAGGTCTATAGCAACGAGTCTAGAGCCTAGACCTACAAACCTTAAGTCTATAGCAAGTAGCGAGCCGGAAACGTAAACGAGCGAATAGTAGATACTAGAGGTCTCCTATAGTATCCGAATCCTTAGAGACCTTCGATAAGGAACGTAGGAAACGTAGGAAGTAATATTCCCGTAAACTTCGGCGCTAAGCCTAGTTTTTTCTACGAGTATACGGTAGACTTAGGTTATAAGGATAACGCTCTAGGAGATAAGGAAGAAAAAGCTTAGTAAGCGTAAGAGGATATTTAGGAGTAGGGAGAAGAGGAGTATAAGGGAGCCGAAATATTCCCTCCTTATAACCCCTTCTCCGGGCTAGTTAACTACATCTAGTAAGGTCGTAGACCTAAGGACGCCGCCTAGTCCTTATAGTAGCGCTTAAACTATCCCTATAACGGACGCCTAACTCGCTACTAGATATAGATAGATAGATCTTTCATTTACCTGTTTTAGTGCCTATCGGCCTATGTAGGTCTAACGCTATGTATTCTATAAAGAGGAAACTAGGCTCGCTAGTAAAAACCTCTCCCCCTCGCCCCCGTTACTTCTTTCCTTCTATTATCTTTCGGTTTAACTTCCTCTAGGGTGTACTAGTGTTATAGAGTTACCCTCTAACTACCTTGCCTACTACCCTAATACTCCCTCCTCTTTACTCCCCCTCTTCTCCGCCCCCCTTCTCTCTATTATTGGCTGGTAGCCGAGGCATTTTTCAGCTTTCGGCTAGCTAGTAACTTGAACATGCAACATGACATCTACTAGACGAGAAAGATTATTTTTTATAACTTAGAATAGTTGTTTATAGCATTATAAACCTACCTACGACGAGAACGATACGGTCCTTTCTTCTACTAAGCCTACTACGTACCCGCCGGGTATGTAAGATACGAATTTCCTTCGTCTTCTACCTACTAAGTATAGTAGAGTACCTAATCGAATTACTCTACTACTACCTTATTCCGCATAATACCCGCTCTAGTATTTATATAGTTTCGAGGTAATAACTAGAGCCGAAGGTAGGGCTACTTACTAATAAAAACTACGTAGTATAATAGAAAAAGAGATAGGATATAGAAATACTATTCTTACTACTAGACTTGTCCGTAGGCTAGAATAGTATTCTTAGTATAGAGATAGGATAGACGGGTCTAGCCGCCGGTTTAGCTAGATCGGGTTCTCGGTATGCGAGAAAAGATAACTAGGGATGGGGTAGCGAGATCTCCGCTACGGCTATAGCCGAGGATCTCCGGTACACCCCTATACATCTTATCTTTATAGTATTTTAGATTATAACCTAGTCCTACTAGTAGGAGGACTCCCCGTACGAGAAGCTATGCCTACCTATATCGGCTAATCGAAGTTAGTAGACCTAGTAGGACGCATTTCTATTTGCTAGTAGTATCGATCTTATCTAGGGCGGAGCAACCTTACCTAGATCGATGTAATCCGTGTATAAAGGCCCTTTACCTACTAGGTAACGGCGACTAGTAACGACGACGATAAGTCCTCTAAGACCCTATATATTAGCCCATTACCGGCGATTTCCTTATAGCGGCGATCCTATCTAGGACGGAGTAACCCTACCTAGGACGATGCGTTCTATACTTATATGCCCTTTACCTACTAGGTAGCGGCGACTAGTAACGACGACGACAAGTCCTCTAAGACCTTATATATTAGCCATTATCGGCGATTCCCTAGCATTCCTATGCGAGCTAGTAAAGGCGTCTACTACTATGAAATGTTACCCCCTCCTACGAGTTAGCGAAGATGTTACCCTCTCTAGCGAGGCGGCGAATAGTAAAGAGTAGTATAGCACTAGTAGGAAGCTATCCTAGGACAGACCGAACGAGACTGTCTAAGGGATTTATCAATACTAAGGGGAAGCTATAGGACGCCCCTAGTACTAGAACACTAGAAAAACCTCTCCCTCCCCGATAAAAAAGGGAATTCCTTTAATTATCGAACATTACTATCCGACATACAAGGACAAGAAGATCGTCCCTCTACTTCATCATTAAGGCACGTAGTGCCTCGGAACATAGATTATTAGGTTTATATATGCTACTAACTATTTCTTTTTAACTAAGTCTATAAGCCGTCCTATCGCGACCTCGAGGATATCCTATATCGTTAACTAGGATCGGGCGACGAGTACTTAGCTGCGCTAACATAGTATCTCTACTAAAATAAGCTACCCCCCGGGGGGGCGACTTATTAGTAGCATACTAAAGTACGGATTACATACCTATAGGCTAGCATGTCCTTTAAGGCTAGTAGCCCCGAAACCTCGCTAAAAAGATTCCCTAAACTACCTAATACGCCGCCCGAGATGCCTAAGTCGATAGGAGTAGCTAGTTAGTCGACTAGAGTACCTAGCTATATACTAAGTAGCTCGAGCGCGTCTAATAATGTAAACGATCCCCTAGTAAGTAGGGGTATAATTTAGCTAACTAAGAAGGAGTTCTACTCCTTAGTTAGTTAGTTATAGCCTAAACTACCGGCCCTAGGAAGCTCTAAGAACCTACTATTTAATAGTAATAACGCTACCGAGTTTATCGAACGTTTCGAGGGGTATATAATCGAGTATAACCTTATGCCTAGTAATACTCTATACCGTCGCTTTCGTAATAACTATAATATACTAGTCCGAGGAAATATTAAGACCCTTCCTAGGTTTAAGAACCCGGCTAACTAGGATCTACTAAAGGAGTCGGTACTATAGGAGTATAGGTAGTACGACACATACTAGGAGGTTAGTAGTATTACCTAGATAAAGAACTTAACATCTTAGCGAAGAGATAAGAAAGATAACGTTAAGGACTACTACCGATAATACCGGAATACCTTAAGTAAGATACCTATTAAGGATTTGTTAGTAGTCGA
>LFZN01000504.1:0-11359 GCA_001578235.1 Pseudocercospora eumusae
AGGCGGTTAGCCTCTACCTCGAGCTCGTCTAGGTTTTAGTAGCGGGATAGGAAGTCTAACTCTACTATCTTATTAGTAATATATTTAAGTAGCTTAGCGAAGTATAAGCTAATAGTCCTAGTATTAGAATAGTTAATATCGTAGAACGCGCGTAAGCTATCTTCCTAGACTTTTATATATCGAAAGAACTCGCCGATAGATTAGCCTTACTTAAACGAGACGTTATAGTACGCCTTCGCGAGCTCGCTACGCCTAGTAGATACGGGTTTAATAGTTTCTTTAATAAGATCCCTTAACTCTCTCTATATAAGCGATTCGGTATCGGTTCGGCGGCTAACTATATTCGCTAGCGACTTTTCTTCGATACCTTAAATAGCCTA
Source organism: Pseudocercospora eumusae (assembly GCA_001578235.1). Lineage (NCBI taxonomy): Eukaryota > Fungi > Ascomycota > Dothideomycetes > Mycosphaerellales > Mycosphaerellaceae > Pseudocercospora > Pseudocercospora eumusae. The sequence goes on from LFZN01000504.1 coordinate 381, forward strand.
GTAAGTTCGGCGATCGCTATTTTATAGCGTATCGGCTATCCGCTACTAGTTATTAATATTAGAATACTAGATATTATAGTCTTCCTAACGCTTAGTCTTTAGGGTCGGAGGCTTTAGGTATAAGAGATCCCGTAAGGGGTTCTAGGCCTACTTCGGAGGCGCTTCGTCGTTATCTCGGTCCTCTAAGGAGGACGAGTCGGCGCGTTTACGCTTCTTATATCTCTACTCGAAGATATTAACTAAGGCTTAGGACCGTTTAAGGTATTTTTTAAGGTCTTTATCGCCGAATTAGGTTATATCTAGCGAGTCGAGCCTCGCGATCTCTTCTTAAAGCTTTACTTTCTAGTCGACTAGAGGAACTAGCTAAGCTAGCTCCTCTTAGGTTACCTCCGTTATAGTTAGAAACGTCTACGTACCGGAATCGGTACGTAGTACCGTAGGTACGTCTTTAAAATAGTCCTCTTCTACGTCTTCTTCCTCTAAGGTCCTAATAACCTATAAGGGTTAGCGATTAGAGGTTATTTTAGTAGCTAGTCGTATTCCTAGCGCCGTAGTTCCGCTAGCGGGTATCTAGCTTCTACTACGAGAGCGCGAGCGTAAGGATATACTTAATAAGGATTAGGTAGTTTTCCTAGTTCTCTTACCTTACGGCATTTACTAAGATTAGCTAAGGTTTTATAGGGTACTATACTAACGACGGACCGGGTACGAAAGGGCCTCGAGTCTATACTACTATTCCCCCGGAGGGATAGGAGGTATTATACTATAAGAGGAGTAAATAAATAGGTATATAGATACGACGTAGTAGTTAGATTTCTCTATATAATAATACCTAAAGGACTCGAAAAGGAAAGGAGTAAGTAAAGAGTTTTCCTCGGTGCGCTAAGCCCTACGAGTCGGGTGCGAGGCGCTACCGAGGCGCTTACGAATTAGGTTGGTTCCCTAACAAATTACTCGTTATTGTAACTATATAGAGGTTAGCTAAGAGGCATAGATTAAAGCATAATACGTACGTGTCTAGTAGACTACTAGCGCTACGGTTAATAAAAGACTCTAGCTTCTTCTTATGTTCCTTTAAGGCTTCTACCTTTAAGAAACTACGGATAAGATTACCGCGGAGCGGCTTTATATACTACTAGCCTCTTTATATATGCCTCTATCCGGTACCTAGATAAACGAGGGCGGCAACGTATAGCTTAATAGTCTTAATTAAGTATCTAGCGAGGTCGTCGCCGCCCTCGTATCGCTTCCGCTTATTAAATAGCTTCTTAATAAGGACGACGTCTTAAAGGAATATAAGGATCTTATCTTCCGATATATAGTCGCCGTCCGGAAAGCTAGTCTCGGCGTACTAGGCCTATATAGGGCTCTTAGTTAGTACGAATACTATTATTTCGACGATATAACGGTATAGAGTAGACCTAAAATTCGAGCTTATACGGGCGGTAAGCCTTTAACGTGTTCTCGGCGTTCGTAGTAAGCCCTTTACGCTACGTATTCTATACCGCCTAGTCTAGGCGCTTATTTAGATCGGTTATAGACATAGTTAACTAAAATTTACTATAAGATATAGTAATAAACTAATAGTATACGATAGATGTAGCGGTATAAAGGAGTACGGTAGTTTAGTATTCGCTTACCTAAAGCCGAGTCTTAATACTCCGGGTCTATCCGCGTTCTCTACCTCGTAGGCTAGTTAGATCTTTACATTTACCTAACTTTACATATGTAATACTAACTATACCTATTCCGGAGCTATACTTTATCTATTACGCTACGGTAATCGACCTAGTAATCGAGCCGGCAACGACGTCGTAATCTTCCGGCAAATTTAGTAAGAGAGCCGGACGATTACGCCTAAATAGCCGGGGATTAGATTACCTTAGCAACTTATAGCCCGTAAGCATTACTACACACAACCACAACGATATTATATCTTCCTGCCATCCCATAGAAAGCGCCATACTCACGCGATCATATGGTTGACCTCGTACCGGACGGTTCCGCCTCGAGTCTCGCTCCCAAATGCATCTCCGACGAGATCGTTCTCCATATAGCGCCATTCCGAATCTTTCACAAGCAGCACCCTCAAGCGTCGCACAAAGCCTCTATCATCAACCAGCAAGTCTGTGAGAAAGAGCATGAGGAGGACATCGATCGTAGGGACACACGCCTGGCGCCTGCGGAAAAGAGCATGGCCGACAAAGCGCTACGGCCAAAAGGCATCAGTTCGTTCGAGCCGCTCCTTGGATCATGGTCTTCCTCGTGTGCTTATAGCAGCGGTGCTCAGGCTGCAAGTAGCATGTGGCCAGAGCAGAGGTTGTTCGTTTTGGCCAAGTCTTGTAGTAAGTAGAATGTTTAGACCTGGTGCAAGATTCCCCGGCAGTGCAGTAATAAATGGCCTTTATATGCCACCAGCGATCATGGTCTCCCTAAATGAATTGAGTGCAATTCATCCGCCATGCGAACTCTCACACGGAATGTAGAATATTGGAAGCCATCGTCACTTCGGGTACGAATCATGGTATGTCTCTGACTCGTCTCGAAGTCAATCCTCACACTCAGTACAGTCTATACGTCACACCTACCTACCTCCACACATATGCAGGTCCCAGAACAACCACACATGTACCTATCTACCCCAAACTTCTTCCTTGCATAATAAACATAACAACACATCTCCAACAACATCCCCTCCCATCCATGTCCGACCCCAAAAAAGCCCTCGTCGTCTTCGGCTCCGGCCCAGGCATCGGCCGCAACATAGCCGCAATCTTCGCCCAACAAGGCTTCTCCAAAATCATCCTGCTCTCCCGCGACAAAGCCCGATTATCGTCCGACGTCAAATTCGTCCAAGCAGCCGCCGCCGAAGACCATGAGGTCAAGACGAGCGTCGATGGCCTCCCGATCGATCTCTCCGATACCGCGAAAGTGAGGGAAACGTTGACGAATCTGGACATGTTGCTGGCGCGGTATCGATTGGAAGCGGTGCTGTATAATGCGGCGCGGGTGGGCGCGAGTAAGATGTTTGAGTTCTCGGCGGTGGAGATGGAGACGGATTATCGGGTGAGGAAGATCATTGGACGCTCTTTCTTTGTGGATTTTAAAAATTCTGAGAGAAAAAAAAATATATATGTGTGTTTTTTTTTGTTGGACTTGTGCTGACCAAGGATCTTTATTCTTAGATTTCTGTTGTGGGCTTGTATATGGTGGCTGGATGGGCATTGCCACAATTCGAAAAGCTCGCTGCTAAAGATCCGGATTCCAAGCCCACGCTCTTGGTGACTAGTGGTGGACTGCACAAGGATCCTTTCCCGGCGTTTTTCAGTCTGGCCAATGTCAAGTCCGCGCAGTACAACCTGGTCCATTCGCTGTATAAGCAATATACGCCGAAGAATGTCCATGTTGCTGCGATTGTTGTTGAGGGTCAAGTCAGGGACGATGCGAAGGTCACCACGGCTCGACATATCGCGGAAGAGGCATGGAGGTTGTATGAGCAACCTCAGGGCGAGGGCGATCTTGATGTAGAGATTCAGGATCCTGACTACCTCGAATTCATTGGAAAGAATGGCTGATGTCTGCTAGGCGAATTTCTGTGGAAGTTTTAGGGCGTGAGCAGGCGATGGGACCATGTATACTGTACAAGCTTACGTTCGATAGCAGTACATATTTGGTTTCGTTACTTCTTCATGATGAATTCGAGATGCAGTAGACGGGCAATTCTAGTACCAGGGAACGCTTCAATCAATGCTGTTCAGTCCTTGGCAGTTAGCAGTCTCATGAGCGGGTCCGTTGTCGCCGACCGTAAATTTGAACTGTAGAGGGCAAGCTGAACTGCCGGCTTTGCAAATGGCATAACGCGCAGCAGCATTGTTGAATTCCCAGATCATTTTGGTGACTTGACGCTTGTCCAAGTCCATGAAGTGTATCTGAATGCCTCGCACCGGAGTGTCATCGAAGTAAAATTGCTGCTGAATTGTCAGAGGCAATGAGATCGTGAGTACAAGGGTTCTTCCTTGCCTTGTAGACAGTTATGGTTTAACATGAGTGCTCCAGTAGGTATATTTCATCAGAGCTTGGTTCCGAATGTGGAAGCCCCTTGACATAGGTGTCTATGTATTCTTGAAGGGAGTTGGCAGCTGGTGTATTGAGCTGGTTTGGTTTAGCGATTGTCAATAAGGAAGATATGAGACTCGCGTACAACTCCTTGCTTCAAGAAGATAAGTCCCTCTGATATGAACTGGAAATTGGGTGCATATCTTCTCCTTGCAATGCGTTCCCAGCCTGGCCGCTGCTCAGAAATGGCATCAAATGAACCGATAAAGGCTTTGGCCTATGCATCGTCCAAGCAATGGCTGTTTTGATTCTTGTGCGCAGCGCCCGATGTCGATGCGGCGAAGTAGGGAAGATCAGTTGCAGATGCATGTTAAGATTGCTGAACATCTGGCCAGTTTGTGCAATGCGAATGATTGTGAAATATGTCCTCGAGGGATCTAAACCGTCTGGAGAAGCTGCAGTCGCCTCTTGATGACTTCTGGTAGTGACGAAAAGTTAAGCGAAGCCTGATCTAGTGCAGATCAGCCATGGCGTCGCTTGGAAGCCATGGGAAGCTCACCAGCTTCTGTCACATACCCATGAAGCAGACCAATAGTGCAGAATGTTTACGTCCCAATCTTTGCAGAGTTGATGCAGCTTCTTTCTTGGATCTCGGAAGCTGTAAATCATTGTATTGATAAATCGCGTGGCTGCAGCTCATTTGGCCCACGGAATAGGACCATTGGACTGCTCGTAGTCCTTGATCATCTGCTGCACCATTTTAAGCAGGTCAGCATGCACGCTCGATGGAGCACAGACTAAGCCATGATCTGCGACTGGTCAGTCGTTGCACGCGAGTGGATTTATTCAGCAAAGCTCACTGTTTGTCATCTTTCTGCCGGTGGTGAAGTCGATTGGCTTTCCTTCCAAATCTGTGACCTTTCCGCCAACCTCTTCGAAGATCAAGACGCCTCCAGCGTGATCCCACATATTGCTTCGCCAGCTACCGTATCGAAAGATTCTGATCACAATGTGGCTTCGACCAAGCCCCAAGGCAGCATACTTCATCAAAGACGAAAACAGGTCAACGCCCGGCCATGATGTATTGATTTTACCAGCAAGCTTCTGGTGGAGAAGCAAGATCGTAGACGTGTATGTACTGCAGTCAGACCAGATCAGACTGTCAGACTTTGCAGTGTCTCCGTGGCGTTCAAGCTTGGTAGCTGGCGCCAGCTGCCCGTCGCTTCGCATCGGTCGAACAAATGCACCTTCGCCTCGGATTGCATAGATCATGATACCGAGACCTTCTTTGTCGATCTCGTCTTCTTTTATGGTTTCGGAGCTGGCAAGGACATTTGGGCATCCAATAATGCCAACTTCTTCTTTGCCATCGATGAGAAATGCACAATTGATGGCATACTGCTGTCCTTTGAGGAAGGTAGCCGTGCCATCTATGGGATCAAACACCCAAGTTCGCCCATTGCTACTGCTCTCATTCTTACCGCCAAAGTCAATAAAGTCAAGCAACTGTCCTTTCGAAACAGGAGTAGCAAGATTGCTGGCAGAGAAAGCAGGCCTAGCCTTCTCACACAATTGCCATATTTGTTCCAAAAGCTGAGGATTTTCCCGTAGTTGATCCGCGGATTCTTCTCCGAGGAACTTGTCGTCCTTGAAGACTCCATGTATGGCGGCGGTGAGCAATGCTTGGCTGGCGAAGTCACCAACAGTCACAGGTGAGAAGTCGGACTTCGCGATCTGACCATGCTGTCCAACAGTCTTCTTCTGGATCTCCTTTGTCAATACTGCACAGTGCTGGACTGCCGCACAAGCCACATCCAGCTCTTTCTGAAGCCTGCTCATTGTCAAACGTGTTGGTTATGATAGGAGAGGAAGAAGTTAAGTCGTCAAACGAAAGTTTCCATCAAAGTGTCAAACAAAAATTCAAGGCTGACTAAGAAAGACGTCATCAAGCCTTCTTCCTACTTGCACCCTCCTTTTGCATACATTCCATCAGTAGCTTCGAATGAAATACCGCTTCGCTTCTTCTAATGAAGAGCGACTTCTGTCGATTGCAGGAGAGGTTCCGAGGACAATACCGTACTTAAGCATGTAGTTCTACTCTTGGCCTCTCCCCCTCCTAAGTAGATAACACCTCACCGCTTTTCCTCCCACACTCACTTGTCCCGATCAGCGAAGCATTATTTCACCAAGCTCCGTGATAGACAATCAAGTATGTTGCGTCTTCTGTCCTCCATTCTCCTCACAATAGCCGCCTTCTCTCTTCCCACACCAGCCGCGAAAAGATCCCAGACCTCACCCTGGAAACGCCTCAACAACCCCACTGTCAAACACACCGCCGAGAAGGCCTTCACCTTGACCGCCCCACCAGCAACAGATATCTGGAGACCCAACGTGACAGCCAACAACTTCACAGCACCGTACGTCTACCGCGTGTGCAAAACCCCGGATTTCCAGAGGATTTCTGTCACGATCAATGCCAATTGGAAAACTCGCTACGATCAAGGCGGCATTGCCATTGTCTGGCCTGGCAGGAAGCCTTGGAAATGGCTGAAGACTGGGATCGAATTCGAGAATGGTGCTCCTCAGCTTGGCACTGTGGCTACTTATGCCTTCTCAGACTGGAGCTTGAGTCCTGTTGTGCCCAAGAAGACGACGACGGCTAGTTTTCTGGTCGAGCGAAATACGACGGAGTTGTGGGCTTATAATGTTGTCAAGGGCGACAGATATCCATTGAGGGAAGTGACTTGGGTAAGTTGCTGATTCACCCCTCGTATTGAATTTCTGCGGGATTCGCTAATGAATGTATGTGTTTGGACAGGCATTTCTAGAGGATCGAGGCAAGAAGAATGCCGAAATGTGGGTTGGAGTCTATGCAGCGAAGCCAATGTACACTTTTAATAAAAGAAAGCCGGCTCAGAATCTTACTGTGGAGTTTAAGAATTTGAGGATTGAATGCTGAAATCTGAAATTTGGGAATAGTGGTAGAATAATGGTGACAGTTGGAGGCTGTAGCGAGAGTGAAGTAACATAGCCGGCCTTGCTGTACTAGAGACAGACATGATGGCTTCAACTGTAGGTTTCTAAATGATCCTTGCTGTTCAGAGCGGGCAAATGATCCTTGCTGTTCCCCCAACTCCACCTTTCTGACACATACAAGTTGACAGACTTGGTACATTCTCAAAGGATTCATCGAAAGGCTCGCTAGAATGACTGACTAAAGCATCACGCGCAGAGGAAATACGAGCCGGGCTAAGCTGGAAAGAGGCGGAAGCTTGCTCTTCCTCAAGCTGTGTCAAGCATTTGCCCTTGCACATGTACGACACGGCACAGCTTGGCCTCCAACCACGCGTAAAGTCAGTCCTTTGATGGAACAAGGCTTGCCTCATAAGCTTGAGCTCTCTACTAGATCGTGCATCGTACCTGCTCTACTGCTCGGAGAAGAGACATTCTTGACTCAAAAAGGCCATGGTGCCAGCGTAGTGGTAGGTGTAACCGGATGACGGCAACGGATCGCTGCTACCATCCGCAGCGAACCACTATATAGCTCTCGCGAAGGTGCCTTGCAGCATCTGCTTCGAAGACCTCACTTGCGTGTTCAAATACTTACCTCGCCCAAGTCATCGCGAGTCGAGAACACAGGATCCAAGATGAAGCTCTTCGCTATTCTTCTTGCTCTCAGTGGGCTTGCAACCGCTGCTCTGAACACCACTCGGGAATACCAGCTCAAGACTGCCGTCAAGCCAGGTCAATCCGGAAAGTCGCGCTACGACAATCTCTGGCTGTCCTCATACCACACCGGTGCCGGGCTCAACGATGTTGTTTTCGACAAGACACGAGCTGCAGCCAGCAAAGGGTTTCTGAATGCTACGAACGTGACCAGCGGCGACCGCAAGTACTACAACCAACTCTTCGACCTGAACACTACCTTCGCCTGGGGCTTAGAGATCGTAGAGAGCGAGAGTCAGTACGCTGGGTGGCAGCCAGTTGAGATGAACGCCGGCGTGCAGGGCTCTTCTCCGCAGGTTTCAGGCTTCTTCATCAACAGCACCGGCCTGCAGTGGACCACTGATCCAAAGAGTCCCGGAAGCTCCAGCGATGCCTTTGGTGGATGGCTTGGTGAGTTCCTCTTTCGATTCGCAGGGGATCAGTCGCTAATAATATATTGATATAGTCTGCGACTGGTGGCACGGTGCCCCGCAGCTTTTCTTCCGCTTCAAGTACTATCCAACGTCCGCCTATCCAGCTCCGGCCAGCTGTGCAGACATCGACTTGATCCCGCAGTACATCTAGGAGAACTGTACTGTTGAGGGCAGCAACACGCCTCCCGCCGTCAATGCCAAGCCAGACCGACTCCCAGAAGCTAACTTCTTCTGCAAGTCTGCATGATTTATAATAATTAAATGTTTTGTATCGTGTGGCATGGAGTGCGAGAAGGGAATGTCCAGCATTGAGACATGGATTTGGTTCCCAGCATCAGCATAGCATCAGCATGAATATAACGACGTACTAGCCAGCACGCTCTGCACCCCGACAATTATGACATCCCGGCTAGAACTCATCCAGTCTGCATTTGTGAAACACCTCTTAGCGCAGCAGAGTCTCTAAGGCCTTGAATACCTCGCCCTGTCTTACAGATAAGACAGTTATCTACTATAAGACGACTTTTTTAAAGCCGTCGTCTTATAATAGCGTGTCTTATCCGTCTTATAGGTATTTAACGTATCTTATCTAAAATCGGCCTCTTAGTACTCGCTCGTAACCTTACTCTTTCTAAATCCCTTACTCTTTCTATGCTATAGATATCGATACTATAGACTAAACGGACTACGAGAACTTAGTATTACTACTATCGGTTAAGACGGTTATTAAGGTTGTCCGATTAATTGCGAATAAAGGGTAGCGTCCGAAGTATAGGCCGAGTAGTATAATAACGAGTCTCGTAGCGCTAGAGTTAGGCTCTTAGTAGATATAGATAATGCTTCTTAGACCGCCGGAATACTACTATACGATAACGAGGCTTCGATAACCGGTCCTAAAGGTACTAATTAATATACTCGTCGACGATTATAGCCTTATAGGAGGTTATAGGATCTTACCTACCGAGTAAGTTATTATTTTCCTTTACTACGCCGGGCATAAGATAACTAATAATCGGCTCCGTATCTTATACTAACACTTACTAAGAAGCTATCGACGCGCTATCTTAAAGATTAGTATACTATTATACTAGCTATTTCGAGATACGACAAAGTAGCTAAGTAAGGATAATAGAACCTCCGCGGAGATTATCGATAATCTAAAGATATAGCTATACTTCTCGGGTTATATTAGTACGCTTAATAGTACTTATATTCCTTTTAAACTAAGGAAGGTACCTAACGCTAGCGCATATCGTAACCGGAAGGGTAGTGTTTCGTAGAATGTATTAGCGTATATCGATTTTAATAGAAACTTTATATATATTTTACCTAGATAGGAGGGATTAGCGGCGGACGGTACTATATTAAGTATAGCGATAAAGAAGGGGTTAAAGGTACCTCGAGGTAAGTTTTACCTCGCTAACGGTAGATACTCGAAGAACCTCGACTATATTCTCGTACTATACTAAAAGATACGATATTACCTTCGTAAATAGCACGCCTCGGAGATAAAGCCTAAGCGGAAGGAGGAGTTATTTAACCTCCGTTATTCGTAGCTCCGTAACTAGTACGTAGAGCGCCGGTTTAGTATCTATAAAGTAAAATAGTAGATCTTTAACCTTAGACTAAACAAAGGATATAGTAGTATCTAGTAGGCGCGGTTTATCGCTATATACGCCCTTAACAACTTCTATAACCGCTATAGTTAGACTATCGAGACGGAAGACTTCGTTATTAAACCCGAAGACCGCGATACTAGGTTTAATGTAGATAACGTTATCGAAGACGACGTCGTAGAGATAGATCGGGAGGCGATAAAGGCGCGTAGTAAAATAGCGGTTTACCGTAATAAGATATCGACGAGAATATAGTAGGATTATTCTATAAGGTAGGAGACCGGTAATCTATACGAAGACGACTAGAGAAGGTAGAGAAGGTAGAGGTAATAGCGGATGTACGTAGATAGTACGAAATCCGAGCTTCGTTCGGTACGTATAGGTCTTAGCGCTTTTCCTTACTAAATTTAACTATTTCCAATATAATCCGGAATCTTAGAAAGATACTATACTATGTTATTATCGCTCCTATTCCTCTCGTAATCCTCGTAATGTTAGAGCGGGTATACCCGAGCTTAGCGTTAAAACCTAACCCCCGTTGCTATATCGCTATTATCCCTACTAGAGTACTAGTATTTTTTTTATATTTTTATTTTAGTTAATAGTTAATTAGTAGACGCTTTATATAAAAAAAACGAAATAAATTAGTTATAGCGTTGTTAAGGAAACCCGTAATAAAGGTAAATTCTATAGTTTTTACTAAGCCTAAATCTTAGCTTTATATGTAGGCATACTCGGAGGAAAATGTAGCTTTATTTTAGGACGGCAGTATATTTAGAAATAAGAATAATCTACGCATATATAGAATCTTCACGAAGAACTAGAAAAAATGGCGACGACGACGACGGCGACGACGGCGAGGCCCCCGGGCGAGGGAAACGAGTAGAAGGACACGTGTAAGAGGGCGTAGGAGATAGCGATAGCGGCCGATAGGGAGGTCCCGGAAAGAGTACTAAAGATAATAATAGTAGAACTCCTTAGAGGGTTAAAAGCACTAAAGAACGACATAAGGATAATAGTCGATAAGGTAGTAGGAACGGCTATAGTAAAGGTATAGAAGGGGGCTCTCCTAGCCCTAAGAACTAACTAAGGTACGTAGGCCTAAGTAGCTAGCCTAAAGGAGAAGAAGATAGCGGTTAAGGTCTACATTATAGACCCCTAAGAATAA